>QEPC01005668.1:680620-691341 GCA_003113815.1 Sphenodon punctatus | reverse complement strand
AGCACCAGGTTGAGAATCTCTGCTCTAGGCATTGGGGCGAGCAGGGAAGAAGGGACAATGGCGGTTTAGGGAACAGGAAAGTCTGGGGCAGGCAAGCCAGAAGGGAAGCAAAGTTCCCAGGTAGGAACATAGGAGGGAGCAAGGCAATGAGACAAGGAGCTTGTGCTGGATGGGGTGTGGGAGAGGGAGCTGGTGGAGGGAGGAGACTGAGGAGGGGTTCACCCTGTAACTTGCTGGCCAGTGGGCTTGGTTCAAAGCCCAGCCTAGAAGTCTGGCAGCCTGGGATGGCAGCCGGCAGCCTAAAGTAAATGCTCGGTACAAATGAGCGTGATTGCTGCTGGTTTGCTGTTCATTAGCAAGATAAACCCACACGGTGAAGGGATCTTGCTGCGCATTGTGATCTGTGGAACTGCTCCTGCAATTACTCTACTCTGCTGGTGGGCAGGTCCATTACAGGGGGATTGGATGGTGCATCTGCTGAAGATTTCCAGATGATCAGGACAATTCCGCCTGGGTGGCAAGGCTCTTTGTGCAGTTCCCCCGGGGGATAGGACTTGCCTTCCCCAGGAACACTTCCTCCGACGGGGCTGTGTACAGCAGACTGGCTGGCTGCATTTTTCATGCAGAGTGAATCATCCCAGCAACACTTCTCCCCCCCCCCCCCGGCAACATTTCATTTTTGACTAAGGAGCATTTTCACATGAAAGATGCTTCTGTTGCAAACTTCCAGGCCCATCCTAGCCAAGGCTGAGCTCGGCCTAGGAGCGTGACAGCTGCCATCCAGCTTAGGACACAGGGGCTGCAAAGTAAAGCAGCATCTTTACAGCTTGCATCTGCAAAGGCCTGTCCAGCAGAGCTGGTGTGAGCAGCAAACAGCTCGGTGAATCCAGGTTATTTCCGCCCAGAGTTTGAGTCATCTCCTCCCCGAGGTGACAAGTTTGCGACGTCCTTTGCAGGCAAACTCACTGGTATTCGTCACGACTTGCGGGCTCCTAACTTGACTTAGTCAGAGTCTGAGGTTAAGGAAGCTCAGTCGTGTCCTTTTCCCCTTGGATCAGTTTCAGTTGGTGCCACCCACAGATACGGAGAGTGTGCTTGGGCAGATGTAGGCCATCAGTTGTCAGCTAGATCCGTGCCCTTCCTGGCTGGGGAAAGCCAACTGGGGGGCAATGGGGCCTTTGCTGGGGGACGGTGGGGCCTTTGACAGTGCCTCCCCTATGATTAACATAGTATGTCAGGGCTGAAAGGAGACTCAAGGGCCATCTAGTCTAACCCCCTGCTTGGATGCAGGATGACTCCTCCAAACCCACCGCTTCCACTCCGCCTTCCTGACTCCTGCTAAGCATCCCCACCCAGGATTATCCCCCACCTGTTATCTGCAAACTCCTGTTTACCATAACCAAGCCAAGAACGTGCACCTGAGTTCTTGCATCCTCATGAATGTAGCATCCCTTGTCTCTCCCTCTGTTCCTCCTTCCCTGTCTCCCCTCCCCCTGTGTTTAGATTGTGAGCTCTCGGGCAGGGACCGTGTCTATCTTATTCTCTGTAAAGCGCCAGGTACATTGCTGGCGCTATATAAATGCTAATAATAATAATAATAATAAATAGTTACAACATCCCCGACAGGCGGCTGTTCAGCCTCTCCGTGTGCGCGTACTCATACGCTGGGGGGCGAGGGGTTGTTCTATGGCGGGCGGAACCGACCTGTCCAGGAGCAGGCGTGGCCTCTTCTCTAGCAGGCAGGCTTGGCCAGAGGCTGCTGGGAGCTGAGGCAGCAACAGGCCTCCTGCTGCTAGGGAAATTGCCTTGCAATAAGTGCCAACCTGGAGCGGGCGAGGTCTCCAGGGAGAGGAACAGCTTCTGCAGGCGGTTTAGCTAATGACAGCATCATTCCCCAACTGGAACCTGGCCAGAATGCTGGTGTCAATTCAAACGCCTCTGCCTGGGGGCTCGCCTCTCCCCACAGTCAGTGCCCCCTTAGTCTCCACCTCATCCTGCAGCCCTTCCTCACCCTCCCAGCCTTCCTGCCCGCAGGCTGACCAGACCGGACCCTGCTGGGCTGACCAGGCTGATGAAACCTGGGGAGGGGTTGTTTCCTGTTTCGCCGTTAATATTGATGGATTAATCTCTTGGCAGCGAATGTCCTTTCGAGACCCTGTAATAGCCCAGTCCCTCGGGCCATTTTGGGACCAACACTTGGTTGTGCTTGAGGCAAACGTGGATGCCCAGCTCTTGCTTGGGAGCGGTATTTAACTGCCTAAGCAGCAAAGGTGGTGAATTTTAAGCCTCTGTCTGGTTGTAGTTTTTTCAACCTTCGGTGTTTCTCCGCCTCCCCGCCATTCTGTCCGTGTACTTGCACGGGTGTTAGCTGGGGGCTTCCCGGGATGGGGGTTTGGCTGCTGGGGGTTTGCCGGCCCCTCCCCTTTCCTTCCCACGACCCCCTGTGCCGCTGTCGGTGTAAATGTCTCCCTGTTCGGTGCCGCTGGGTGTTCGCTGGGTGAGCTCACCCACCCGTCCACACCCATCTCCACCCATCGGCGTGTGCTCACCCACCCGTCCACACCCATCTCCACCCATCGGCGCTGCTGCGCCGTCCGTGTAAAAAAGGTCTTTGTTTACATCCAGGCCTGTCCCAGACATAAACAACGGCCTAGCCGATGCACTCTCCTGCCGCTTCCGACACCTGCCACCAGAAGCCAGCGAGGAGCCCGAGGTCCTGTCACCTCAATGCTCCACATGTGGGGAGCATTCAGCCCTTGGTCCCAGCCCAATCGCATCGGGAAACTAAAAGGGTTTCCCCTCTTGAGTGCTTAGCACAACATCCAGGGCTGAAATAAGGATTTTTGGCAGTTGTGTAACAGGGACTTTGTTTTATAACAAAAAAAACAAGTCAAGCCCCTTCTGGGCTACATTTCTTGCCACTTTTCACTTGATCCGTTCTAGAACTGCAGAGACACAGACCTCCTAAAACGAGGGGTGACAGGAGGGGGAGAAAGGAGGTGGACGTACCTCAGCAGCTGGCTGCTGCTCCCCCACATGAGAGAAGCTTGGGCTTCTGCTGTCGCTCAGTCGGTCGGTCGGTCAGAGCAGGAACTGCTGCTTGGGAGTCAGTCATTTCAGGATTGCGATCTCTGTAAACATACAGTCGTACAACAGCTGGCAGGTGGGAGGGAGTGGGAGGGAGGGAGGGAGGCCGATTTTTACAGTGAGGATGGCTGTGCTGCGCCAGGGGCTGCCGATTCCGGTGCAGTGCTGACGAACATGCGGTGGGTCATCCCGCGCGTTCTCAGGAAGTTGAAGTGCATTCTTGATGAAAGCAAGACCCTCAGCTCAGTTTTTTTAATCTGTGCTCGCGAGATGGACCCGAGGGTGTGGCCTAGACCCCTTGGGCCCAGTCCGGACTTGGCGCAGTCAAGAGCCGCTCGGTCCTGTCCGGCTGGCACCGTGACTGAAAATGGAGTAGGACGTCCCTAGGTCAGGCTGAAGGGTGGACTGAGCAGATCTTTGCAGGAACAGCCCCCCTGAGCAGCAGGTCAGGCAAAAGGTGAGCCTTAGCCCTTCATGAGTGAGCCCAGGCTGTGGGCCAAGTGCTTCCAGCTGCAGGAGGGTTGGGTGGGGAGAGGGCAGGAAGCTGCAAGCCAGCTAGGAGTACCAGCATGAAAGGCAGAGCCAGAGGGCTCACGCAGAGAGAGGCAGAGCCTGTTCCCAGCCTAAGGGACTAAGAGCTCATTTGCAGGGATGAGACTTGCACTTGCCCCAAGGCCTGACACACCCAACGTTTCTTTGGTCCCAGTAAGGTCCCAAGAGGCAATGGCTTTTTAAGACCAGCCTTCCATCACTTTGGCCACACCCCTTTGGAAGGCTATATAAGGGGAAGGCTCCAGACAGATGTTAGTCTGTGAGGATCTGCTGCTGGGGGGCGGACGTGGGGGCGCAAACAGACTGGAGCCAAGGAGCTGCCCCTGGTTCAGATTTGCTGAAGGAATCTGGGGGAGAAGGTACGTGGGAAGACCGAGAGCTAAAATAAAAGGCTTGTGCCTCTTGTACTGTTGAGTGATGAAGGGAATGAAATTGAGATTTTGAACCTGAGCTCACCTGAGTGAGGTGTTTGGGCCTGATCGTGCAGGGATGTACCCCGGCTGAGCAGGCCATTCATTACAAAGCCCAAGAGAGAAAGGGCTGGTGCTCACGGGGGTGGGGGCTCTTGCCATCGTGGGGAGCCGCCCGCTAGCTGTGCTGTTGGCGCACACTGCAATAAAGGAGTGGGTGGGCCAGCTGAGGACTGGTGGGCCTCTGCACAAGGTTGGCCTCTGCTCCTGGGTCTGCTTTGAACTTGACTCGCAATCCCCTCAGGATGAGTGCAGCAAACCATCTACCTCCTGACCTGCAGCCTGCTTGGGGTTAGCCCAGGTCACCACCCGACAAATAAACTAACTATTTCTGTTGACCCTTGTAGAGTTTGGGGGACTTTGCTTTGCTCTGGCACAGAGAATCCTGATGCCGCACTTCTGACACCATGTATTGTCTCAAAGATCACAAGAGACAGTGAACACAGACTCCCCAAGGCTCATTGTAAAACACCAGACAGACCCCTTGAACAACAACCAAGGGCTCGCAGTTGGCTGGGAGTTGGGATTGGGAGACTGTTGCCTCTGTGATAGTTTCTGCTGGGCGGGGACAGATTGGCCAGATGCCCTGTGACTAACGGAGCCAGCAATGGGGTGGCCTTTGAAGCAGCTGCTCCCAGGAACTTGTCTGCAGCCAATCTTGTCCAAGCAGATATACCGAGACTGTGAAATTGCCCTGTTATGTCATTGGGGCGATTACTGCCCTGTTGTTATCAGTAGGAGGTGTAACTTCCAAGCATCATTTTGCTGCTGAACCATTTATGACGGTAGCTGACTGAGATCCTTGGGGCTGGGTGTTGCACAACCAGCGTAAGGCCCCATTTTCAGAAAACCCAAGTGTTCAGGGAAGACGTTTCAGGCTTCAGGGGAAGCATAGGAGACGGGATGAAAACGGATTTGGGAGCAGGTGAGGGCTGTAGCAGAAAAGGAGTGGAGCTCCCAGGTGGAAATACAGTGAGGGTAAAAAGATAAGCCTTGAAGATGAAGAGAAGGATTTTGTGCTGAATGTGAAGAGGGAGAGGAAGGTGAGGCGGAGCTGAACATGATCAAAGCAGAAGGCAAGGTGGCTGACCTTGGCAGCAGAGCATTGAGCAGGAATGAAAGGGTCAAGGTGAGAGCAGAGCAGGCCAGTGAGAAGGAGGTTGCAGTAGCCAAGGCCAGAGACGACTCGAGGCTTAGCAGTGGGAGCCGTAAGGGGGGAGGGATTGGTTTGACTCCACTGATCTCAAAGGCCGGACTGTGCCTTGTGCAGGCTGCCCATCTTCCCTCTCTCTCGGAGAGACACGAAAGCCAGTTAATCAAGGGCTTTTTCCAGACGAACCCAACTGCACCTGGGGGTTAATGGGGATCCAGCTCGGTAGGTGGGGCCTGTGACCACGAAGGCTGGATTAGCATTACAGGAGCTTGGCCTTGAGAGTGGCGTGGCTTCCACAGTCTCCTCCCCGACACATCGGCACAGGCCCCTCTGTACGGGCTGCATCTCTCCTGCAAGTGTCGCTTGAGGCTTCTTGTCCGAGCCAGCATGGTATCCCCTGGTGCTGCCAGCCTCCAGCACCACCCATTGCCTGGAAAGGCAGCTGAAATGCTACCGTTGTATTTGCCTGCTGCCCCCCGCCACATTATTCGTGTCTCTCCTTTCACCTTGTTTATCGGCACGGCAGGGGCTGTCAGTCCGGTTCTCCCCTCTCAGCATCTCCAAGATTCGTTATTTTACCAACCGATTTTCATGACTAGTGCATTTCTGTGCTGCGTGCACCGTGACAGGCGGCCAAAGAGACTCGGGAAGAGAAAAATGAACCCTTTCCTCTCACTTTGACAAACTATTGTTTGTTTTGTCGGCTGTAGCGCTCTGTTGGGAGCCGTGTTTAAATAGCAGGGAAAGGCTCGCCCTATTGTGGCCTGTTGGCCAGTTCTCTGAAGTGACCGATGGCGGCCGCTGTCGGCGACAGGATGCTGGGCTGGCTGGACCATTGGTCTGACCTGGTCGGGTACTGACTCTGTTCTTATGGCGGCTAGCTAGTTACAAAGGCCTCTTCCCCAGGCTTGGAGGGTGAGTCAGTGTTGGACCAGGAAGGAAACCAGAGAATCCAAGCTAAAGCAGAGATACTGGGTGTAAGATCCCAGCAGGCTCAAACCTCCAGCCTCTTGGAGCACTTCTCCAGCCACCAGCGCCATTGCCTGGCTCCATCTTTTCTTCTGTCTTCCTCTCCCTTAGCCTTGTTCTGCCTGGTCTAAACCCGCTTGGGTTCCTGCCCAACTTCTCTCTGGCACTCTCCCCCTACCCCAGCTGCCTGGTTGGTTACCAGAAGCGTATGAGCATGCTGGTGCCAGCAGGAAGCCGGTCGGAACAACTTCTCCTCTGACCTTTTTGTGCTTTTCCTCTGATCGCTAGTTCCTCTGACTCCGTCTCCTCATTCCTGGTCCCTGGTTCTGCTCTGGTTTCTCCCATCCTGACTCTGACTCCTGGCTTTGTATTCTGACTCCTTGATCCCTGATTCCTGACTTCTGCCTCTTCATTCCTTTGCAGACGCAGCCCGAAGGAGACAAGACACCAAAGTTTGGGTTTAAATGGCCGCACTCTTTATTAAGCCAATCATCATTAGAAGAGACGGAGGCAAATTGCCTAGTGCGATGCGTGTCCAGTACTTAACTCTCCATCAAACCAGGAACACGGGTGCTTTGATATACCCTCGATTGCCCCCCCATTCTCAAACACAATGTCTCCCCCCACCCCTTTTCGCAGTGCCAGCCCATGTGTGAGCGGGACCAAAGTCCTTCCGGACCTGAGTAAGGAGGAAGGCGCCTGCAGGCTGGGACCGCACCGGTCGCTACCGCCCTCGCTGGTCACCCCTCCCAGGGAGGCTACCCCGCTGCTTGCCGTACCCCGCTTTTGCAGGAGGTGTGGCCTCCCCATCTCTTAAGGAGATGACTCGTACTTCTACTAATTCTCCATTTAACCTGTAAACCACAGTACCGGACCCCTGCCACTAAGGGGTCACCGGGACTACCCGGACGAGCCCGACCCCCACCTAATATTTGAACTAGCTTCCCCTTTTGGGCTTCCACTTGGGGGGGCATTGTGGAGGCCCAAGCACTTGGGGGTGGCACTCCACCCCAGTTGTCCTGATTAGGACTCTTCCTCAGGGGCCTGACGGGCGGAAGATCTTCCAAAAATCGGGCTGGGATGCAATCCTGCGGCCCAGCCTGAGCCGCTGGCCCATGGGCTCCGGTCCCCCACTCAAGGGGGGGGAGGCTTCTCCCCGGAGAATGAGGCCAGAAGGCCCTGCTGGCTGTGGGCTCAGGGCAATGGAGGTGTTTCTCCTAGCTCTCTGGCTCTATCTCCTTTATCTCCTTGGTTCCTGACCCCTTGGCTTCTGGTCCTGGCTCTTGCCTCTTGGTCCCTAGATCCTGACTCCTGTTTTCCAGCTCCCCTGTAGCCCTAGTCCCTGCTCCCCTTGTGGGCTTGACCCTGCGCTTCCTTGGTCCTGTGTTCCCTGTTGGTCCCTGGCTCCCTGCTCCTTTCCCCAGACCTCTCTGATGAGCTACACTCTCACTGCACTCCCCCGTGCTGAAAGATTTCATTTCCCCTGCTTGATCCCTGCTCTAAACATCCTGGCTCAGTCGGTCTCCTCTGGGGCCTTCCCTCAAGCCTTCTCCCAGCCCCAGCTTGTCCCCCAGAAACTACACAACCGGAGCTGTGTGAGGAACCAGCTAGTCACAGAGGGTCAGGAGGGGAGCTGGGCCAGGCAGAGACAGGAGCAGGGCTGGGGCAAGCACAGAGTGGAGCAGGACAGATAGGAGACACAGTGTGAGAGCCAATTGTCACAGGTTTGGGGGCTTATTCTCTCTCAGAGTTGGGTTNACGAACCCAACTGCACCTGGGGGTTAATGGGGATCCAGCTCGGTAGGTGGGGCCTGTGACCACGAAGGCTGGATTAGCATTACAGGAGCTTGGCCTTGAGAGTGGCGTGGCTTCCACAGTCTCCTCCCCGACACATCGGCACAGGCCCTTCTGTACGGGCTGCATCTCTCCTGCAAGTGTCGCTTGAGGCTTCTTGTCCGAGCCAGCATGGTATCCCCTGGTGCTGCCAGCCTCCCGCACCACCCATTGCCTGGAAAGGCAGCTGAAATGCTACCGTTGTATTTGCCTGCTGCCCCCTGCCACATTATTCGTGTCTCTCCTTTCGCCTTGTTTATCGGCACGGCAGGGGCTGTCAGTCCGGTTCTCCCCTCTCAGCATCTCCAAGATTCGTTATTTTACCAACCGATTTTCATGACTAGTGCATTTCTCTGCTGCGTGCACCGTGACAGGCGGCCAAAGAGACTCGGGAAGAGAAAAATGAACCCTTTCCTCTCACTTTGACAAACTATTGTTTGTTTTGTCGGCTGTAGCGCTCTGTTGGGAGCCGTGTTTAAATAGCAGGGAAAGGCTCGCCCTATTGTGGCCTGTTGGCCAGTTCTCTGAAGTGACCGATGGCGGCCGCTGTCGGCGACAGGATGCTGGGCTGGCTGGACCATTGGTCTGACCTGGTCGGGTACTGACTCTGTTCTTATGGCGGCTAGCTAGTTACAAAGGCCTCTTCCCCAGGCTTGGAGGGTGAGTCAGTGTTGGACCAGGAAGGAAACCAGAGAATCCAAGCTAAAGCAGAGATACTGGGTGTAAGATCCCAGCAGGCTCAAACCTCCAGCCTCTTGGAGCACTTCTCCAGCCACCAGCGCCATTGCCTGGCTCCATCTTTTCTTCTGTCTTCCTCTCCCTTAGCCTTGTTCTGCCTGGTCTAAACCCGCTTGGGTTCCTGCCCAACTTCTCTCTGGCACTCTCCCCCTACCCCAGCTGCCTGGTTGGTTACCAGAAGCGTATGAGCATGCTGGTGCCAGCAGGAAGCCGGTCGGAACAACTTCTCCTCTGACCTTTTTGTGCTTTTCCTCTGATCGCTAGTTCCTCTGACTCCGTCTCCTCATTCCTGGTCCCTGGTTCTGCTCTGGTTTCTCCCATCCTGACTCTGACTCCTGGCTTTGTATTCTGACTCCTTGATCCCTGATTCCTGACTTCTGCCTCTTCATTCCTTTGCAGACGCAGCCCGAAGGAGACAAGACACCAAAGTTTGGGTTTAAATGGCCGCACTCTTTATTAAGCCAATCATCATTAGAAGAGACGGGGGCAAATTGCCTAGTGCGATGCGCGTCCACCAGTACTTAACTCTCCATCAAACCAGGAACACGGGTGCTTTGATATACCCTCGATTGCCCCCCCATTCTCAAACACAATGACTGTTTTCGCAGCGCCGGCCCATGTGTGAGGGGGACCAAAGTCCTTCCGGACCTGAGTAAGGAGGAAGGCGCCTGCAGGCTGGGACCGCACCGGTCGCTACCGCCCTCGCTGGTCACCCCGCCCAGGGAGGCTACCCCGCCGCTTGCCGTACCCCGCTTTTGCGGTAGGTGTGGCCTCCCCATCTCTTAAGGAGATGACTCGTACGTCTACTAATTCTCCATTTAACCTGTAAACCACAGTACCGGACCCCTGCCACTAAGGGGTCACCGGGACTACCCGGACGAGCCCGACCCCCACCTAAATCCGATACGTATCTAATATTTGAACTAGCTTCCCCTTTTGGGCTTCCTGGTAGCAATTATTCCCATCAGCAGGCAGGCGTACACTCTCCCGATGGTACAGCAGCTGACCGGGCATATCACCTCCTAGCCCCGCCAGTCCCCTGCCTGTCTCCCTGTTGATGGTCCTCCCAGTCCTGTCTATTTTCCTTGGGGGCACCCAGGACGTCTGCTCTACTAGATCAGTCCAAACAATAAGGGCGGATGGGAATTTTTTTTTTAATCTCCCACACATCCCTCTTAACGTTCTTAATCGCTTGGACTCCTTTCAATTGGGGTAAGTCATTCTCGCCTAAATGCGGTACAATGACATCCGGCGGGGGTCCCCTGTGTGGCACCTGGAAGCTGGGCATCAACTGGTGCCACCTCATGCCGCTACGGCCCCTCCATCAGATTTTGGCTCGTGCTGATAAGCCCAGCTGTGTCCCCCACTGGGACTGGCCAGCAGCTTTGCCCGCCCAGCGCACCAGGCTGTGGCCGATGATCCACACTTGCCATTGGAGGTGAGGGGAGACAGCTGAGGAAACAAACAGGCGGTTCAGCGACGGCTCTGGGAGGGGGCGTGCTGGACATAAGACCGGAACACCCCTGACTGCCAGCGGCCCCCCGCACGCATGCCCTGCTCTGTCATCCCTGCAGCCGCTGCAAAACTGGCAGCTCCTATGCGAAAAGTGTGAGATCAGCCAGCCAATGTGGCCCTTAGGACAAGCTGTGAACTGGTACCTGGTCATACCCCCACCCCGGTGTGTTGGAAGAGGGGGCTGGGTGCGTTGCGTCTGATGGTGAGGTATGCCTCCGCTGCACGGACCGGGCATAACTGGCGCTCCGGCCCTGTTCAGCCTGACCACCTGTCCCCTGCCTCTCTGATTGGTTTGGGAACGACGAATTTGCAGGGACATCCCTGATGGACTGATCTGCATGTCATCAAATCTAAGTGCCCTACCTGTAGCATCCCTGGCTGATTCGGCCACGAGCTCGCTCACA
>QEPC01005668.1:599475-634768 GCA_003113815.1 Sphenodon punctatus | reverse complement strand
TCACGGGGGCCTGGGAGAAGCACCCAACAGGTCACCATGCTATCCATTCCCTGTGGGGCATCCCCAGGCTCCCGACAGTAAAGGGTTTTGTTCCCCAATCCTATCTGGCTAATAGCTGCTAATGGAACTATCTTCCAGAAACTTGTCCAAACCTCTTCTAAACTCAGCTCTACTGCTGGCCTTGGCCACCTCCCTGGCAGTAAATTCCACAACCTAATTGTACGCTGAGTGAAAATCCAACACCTTTATTTGGTCATGGTAGGGGGCTGTTGGATTTTCCTCAGAAGGAACGAAGGTGTTATTGGCTAGAAGCAACACAAGAATTGGTCTTCTGTTCAGCATCGGAAATGCTAACTAAGAATTCCTGATCTCAAGTGTGTGGGAGTCCTATGAGGTAAAATACAAAAATGGTACCAAGCAAGGCACTTCCATGCTGGCACTTGTTTAACATGTTTATCTGACACTAGTAGTGCTTCTGAATGCAATGTTGTTCTAAAAGTAAAGCTATAAAAATGGACAGGCTTGCTCTCTGTTAGTCGGTTTGCACATGTCAGTGTAATTGTTCAAATACACTATCGGATTCGTAACTAGAGTGATACCAGCAGAAAAGACCTTTACAATAAAAAATACTGTCAAGAAAGTAAATCCTTGCAATCATGAAGATGTTTATAGACAAGTTTTCAAAAGTGCTCAAGTGCCATGATGTGAACTCTTTGTAGTGTATCTGGATTTTCAAAACGTATTTGACAAAGTGCCTCAGAAGACTCCTGAGATAACAAAGTAGTCATGAGATCAGAGGAAACATCCTTTCGTGGATCAGTAGCTGTTAAAGGATAGGAAACAAAGGGCAGGACTAAATCGGGGCCGGGGAACCTTTCCCTTCTGAAGCGACACTTTGGAAAGTTAGTACAAGCTCAGAGGACTGCATAGAAATTGGGGGTGGGGGGTACTTGGGAAGTGGGGAGTCCAGTTCATTGATCTGTTCCTTATTCTTGCGTGCAAGCTCTCCTCTCTGCTCCCTTACCCTGAGCTCAGCCTTTCCATGTTTGGGATGAGGAACTAGCCATGGGCTGCCTTTGGCCCCTGGGCCTGAGGTACCCCTGTCCTGGGCTAAAACTTGCAAAACTTGTTGACCGGCCAGTCGAAGGGCAGATGAAATTCAGTTCTGATAAGTGCAAAGTGAAAAATAATCCTAATTATACATATGCAATTCCACGTTCTAAATTAGGAGTTACCACTCAGGAAAATGTGGAGTCCTTGGGGACAGCTAATTGAAAATGCAAGCACAGTGTGCAGCAGCCTGGGAGAGCCTCAAAATTGGCAGGGCCCAGGGTGAAAATAAACTGTGGGGCCTCCATAGCACCATCCCTTTAACGATTGGCAGTCTGGT
Organism: Sphenodon punctatus; assembly: GCA_003113815.1. Lineage (NCBI taxonomy): Eukaryota > Metazoa > Chordata > Lepidosauria > Sphenodontia > Sphenodontidae > Sphenodon > Sphenodon punctatus. The sequence continues at coordinate 633,378 of QEPC01005668.1, read as the reverse complement.
GCTCTCCCAACTCGAGGAGCTGAGGGGAATGGGGAGCAGGGTTCCGCGGGAAGCATCCAGCTCGGCTGCTGGGAGTTGCCAGTGGCCGGCGGGCCCCAGAAATAGCTCTTCCCAGGCCCTCGGGAGCACTGGAACTGAGTTTAGCAGGACTGGCCTCCCTGCAGGGCCCCCTCTGATTGCAGGGCCGATCCCCGTGCATGTAAGACAAACCAATGGCTTATCAAGCCCAGCATCCTGTCTCCGACAGTGGCCAATCTCAATCGCATGAGAGAAGAACCAATAGTCACAATTGGTAATCCATTCCCCGTTCACTCCCAGCTCCCGACAGTAAGACGTTCATCCCGTAAGCTACTTGGTTAATGGACCTACTCTCCAAGAACTTTGGGACAGACGGAGAAGCAACGGGCACCAACATAATAAGCGTTAGCCATGGAAATTGAGAAAAAGGATATATTTTTACAAAGTTGTAAAGGAAAATGCAACCAAGCTAGAGACTGGATTTTGTTGAGGAGGGAAGTGCAAGAAAAACCAGGCTACAAAGTTTCTCCGTCTGTCCCAAATACAGTTTCTCTGTTGTTTCCTCTTCGTTGACCTCCTCTTCACCAATGACAATACTAGGCTACCATGATTTTAGCCTGGTTTTTCTTGCACTTTCCTCCTCAACAAAATCCAGTCTCGAGCTTTGTTGCATTTTCCTTTATGACTTTCTCAATTTCCGTAGCTCACGCTTACTGTGTTGGTGCCTGTTGCTTTCTCCGTGTTAGCTGTTTGCTCTACAGTGTTGCTGTTGAAATCTCTTCCTCGGCCATGCTCATCTCATGCACCTCGAATTCTTGAATCCCTTTTAGTTTTTGCCTGCCACTGCAGTACTCTTTAATTGGCATCATTTCTCACCCAATTAAATTTGCTCCTATTTCTCTCGACCCTAATCTTCCCAGTTCCCCTTCTCCCTGTGCTTTGGGTTGCCTTCTAGGTACGTTTGGGATGGAGATGAAATAGTTCAAATTATCCTTTATTGGATTATTAGGAGGGAGGAAAGAAGAGAAATGTCAGAAACTTGCACTTGGAACACTGTCTTAGTGTCTTGTCTGCGAAGTGATGCTCTTCTGCAGACCTTGTTCTAATTCTCTGCAGTGCGAGTGCATGTGTGAGATACCGTGTGTGTGTGGGAGAGGAAGGGAGACACAGCATCAGGGCAGTGATTGTGACTATATTAAATAACATACAAACTAGGAGATCCCTTGGCTTTTGGATGGCATGCTCATTGTTGTTGATGTCTGGGTCACAGGAGATGTAATTCCCCAGAAGGGGTGTCCCAGGGAACAGCTGCCTTGCCTACTGATCAGCAAAGGGATCCTCCTCCTTGATTCCCAAGGAGTTGAATGCAGAACTTTGTTTCTGCTTGCCTGCGAAGGGAAGGCCTCCAACTTGACTTTTCCTAGTAGGATGCGAGTTGTTTTTTCCTTTAATTTCTTTTCTATGAATTCTTTTTATTTATTTTTAAAGCCAGGTATCAATTTGGGGTTCTTTTTCTTCTGGTTTCTAAAAATATGGATTACACACACTTCATATTTTCAAGTATTTGTTGGCATTTGTAAGAAAACTAGAAACTTAACTTTTTTAATAGGAAAGCTGAGGATTTTTTTTTGTATTTGTGAATTTTCAGAAGGCTGGGCTTTAGGGGGGAAAATGGTGGTTAAAACAGTTTGCATGACTTGTTGTTTTTTGCATGGAAGTTGAAGCTTGCTGATCGACTGGTATTCTTCAAGGGTGTTAACAAGCATGTGTTTAAGACCAATCTCATTGATGGCGTATTTGGATTTACAGAAAGCCTTTGACAAGGCCCCTCACCAAAGATTCTTGCGAGAACCAGAACCTTAGAGTGCCATGCTGGGTCAGACCCATGGTCCATCGAGCCCAGCATCTTGTCTCCTGACAGTGGCCGACTACAGTAGCTCGAGAGTAGACTGGGGTAAGAGGCAGAGCCCCCCTAATGGATCTAGAACTGGTTAATGGATTGAAAACAAAGGGTGAGAATAAATGATCATTTTTTGCCGGAGAGAAGTAAACCCTGGGGGAGTCCCACATGACTGTTCTGGGAACAATGCTGTTCAACATATTAATTAATTTGGAAAAAGGGGGGCAAATTTGCAGAGGAGACAAAGTTATTCAGTGCAGCTTAGTCCAAAGTTAGACTGAAGAGTTAAATGATTTTGCACAACTGGTTGACTGGGCAGTAAAAGGGCAAATTCTCTTAGACTCGAGACCCTCGGGAGTTTTTTCTCTAGAGCTCAAGCTGATGGAAGTTGTGAATCCCAGTTTTTGTTTAAGATGAGGCTTGTAGTCAGGTATTTATTTTTTTNGTGTCTAATATTGGAACACAAGTGAGCTACAAGAGCCCTCAAGCTCTTGCGAACCCAGAGAGTAAAGAGTCTGTAAACGGGAAGGATGGGGCCCTTGTGTGACAAAGGAGTTTCATTGTGGCACACTTGAATTAGCCAGTGAGAGAAACTGATACAAGAGAATTGTGCCCAAGGGAAACTGAGTCACTCAAACCCGGTAAAGTGGGGGTGCGGACCCCCAAACCCATGACATGCCCCATCTCAAAAAAGGCATAATTGATACAGAAAAGGTACAGGGAAGGGCAACAAAAATGATAAAGGCTGCGGAATGGCCGTATGAAGAGAGGCTCGATAGGTTGGAGTTCTTCATCCTGGTGAAGAGACAACTGAGAGTGGATAGAGTAGGAGTTAATAAAATCATGAGTGGTGCAGAACGAGTAATTGAGGAATGGTTATTTACCCTCTCAAGTAGTAGTAGACCTAGAGGGCATCCCATTAAACTAATGGGTAGCAGATTTAAAACAAATAAGAGTGTGTTTTCACTCAACGCACAATTAAGTTGTGGAATTTGTGGTCAAGGCCGGTCATGTAGCTGGGTTTAAAGGATTGGACAAGTTTCTGGAGGAGAGTCCATCAGCAGCGATTAGGCAGGTAGGCTTAGGGAATGTAACCTCTTGCTGTTAGGAGCTGGGAGTGAACAGGCAACAGATTGCCCCACTGTGACCTGTTGGATATTTCTTCCAGGTGACCGAGGATGCCCACTATCGGAGACAGGATGCTGGGCTCAATGGACCATTGGTCTGACCCAGTCTGGCACTAATGTTCTTGTATCATTTGAATGACTTTGTCTCCATCTCTAGACTTGTGAAGACAGGCCCCTCTAGGCTTGAGAGGGGCCCATTCTCCTCTCAACCCCTCCACGTGGATAGGTTGTGGGTCGAGGCTCAGGTTTGGTGCTACTGAGCGTGAGGTCGATTGTCAATAAATAATCTACCATCCGGGAGTCCGGGACGCCAACCTTGTGTGGCCAATGAGACCTGGCTGGATAATGAATCGGACCCTATTCTGGCCAACCTTGTCCCGGCTGGGTTCTCTGTGCAGCGTCAGCCTTGGCTGGAGGGGATGGGGGGGAGAGGGCGGTGTAGCCATTGTTATCAAGGATGTGTCGTCTTTTAGGAGATATCCGGTGCAGGCTCCACCAGGTGTTGAGTGTCTCCATCTTGTGTTGGATTTGGCCGGGGACAGATTAGGGGTGCTGCTGGTGTACCGTGCACCCAACTGCCCGGTGGCATCCCTACATGCTCTTGCTGATTTGGTGTCAGATGTGATCCTCCGGACCCCTAGATTGGTGGTCCTGGGGGACTTTAATATCCACACTGACACCGATCTTGGAGGAGCGAGGCATGAGTTCATGGCCTCCATGACAACCATGGGCCTGTCCCAAATCATCTGTGGCCCCACACATGAGGAGGGACATACACTGGATTTGGTTTTCTGCACCGGCCTTGAGGCGGGGGGTCAGTTAGTAGGAGTTAAGGCTGTAGAGCCTTTGTCATGGTCTGACCATTACCTCCTTAAGACGTGCATCCTGGCGCACGATAGCCCCCGGCAGGGTGCAGGACCTATTAGATCGGTCCGCCCCCGGAGACTTATGGAACCGGATCGGTTCCGGAATGCTCTGGGGGAGTTTCCCCTGGACCTTGACACCCGCTCTGTCGATGATCTCGTAGCCTTCTGGAACACCTTGTTGGCCGAGACCATAGACAGGGTGGCTCCCAGGCGTCCGCTGCCCTCTCGAGTCTCCCGCAGGTCTCCTTGGTTTACTGAGGGTCTGCGGTGTTTGAAGCGGGAGAGCAGGCGGTTAGAGCGACGGTGGCGCCGGACTCGCGACCAGTATGATCGATCGCAGCATAAGAGCAGTTTAAAGGCTTATGCTGTGGCGGTGCAGGCAGCAAAGAAGCAGTTCTTTGCTGCTCTTATTGCATCTGCAAAGTCACGTCCAGCGGAGCTTTTCCGGGTGGTGAAAGGCTTGGTCAGTCCTGCCTGTCTCCGCCTGGACCTGGAGCAATCCAGTGACCGCTGTGACCGGTTTATCGAGTACTTTGTAGATAAGATCGCTCGCATCCGCCACGATTTTGGCACCACAGTTATTGCAGAGGATCATCTTGGGGCTATGGATGCCCCGTCCTGTCCTGTTTTGTGGGATCGGTTTCAGATGGTGTCGCCTGCCGATGTGGATTCCTTGTTGGGATCTGTTCGTGCCACTACTTGTGAGCAAGATCCATGCCCGTCCTGGCTGGTGAAAGCCAGCCAGGAGACGTTACGGCCGTTGTTGGCTGGGGTGGTTGGTGCCTCCCTTCGGGAGGGCAGGGTGCCTGACTGCCTAAAAGAGGCTGTGGTTAGACCCCTGCTCAAGAAACCATCTCTTGACGCTGATGCTCCTGCCAGTTATCGGCCGGTCTCTAATCTTCCCTTTTTAGGGAAGATTATTGAACGGGCTGTGGCACGACAGCTCCAGGAGCATCTGGACCACATCGGTTTCCTTGATCCCTCCCAGTCTGGGTTTCGGCCTGGGTATGGTACGGAGACGGCATTGGTGGCCTTGGTTGACGATCTCCGTCTGGCGTTGGACCAGGGTCGTCAGACCTTACTGGTCCTGCTAGACCTTTCGGCTGCATTCGACACAGTCGATCATGAGGTGTTGGTGACTCGCCTGCGGGACCGTGCTGGAATTGGCGGAACGGTCTTGGACTGGTTTCGTTCATTCCTGGCCGGGAGAACTCACCGGGTGGTCTTGGGGGAGTGTACGTCTTCCCCCCGGGACCTCACGTGTGGAGTCCCGCAGGGTGCCATTCTGTCCCCCCTCTTGTTTAACATCTATATGCAGCCGTTAGGGGAGATCGTGAGGGGGTTTCAGGGCATGCAGTGTCATCAGTATGCTGATGACACTCAGCTCTACCTCTCCTTTTCCACCGACCCAGGCCATGCAGTCTCCTTATTTTCCCAGTGCCTGTCAGCTGTGGGGGCTTGGATGAGGTTGAGCCATCTGCAACTGAATCCTGACAAGACGGAGGTGATGTTGGTGGGCGAGGGCTTGGGGAGCCTGGGGGTGGTTGAATCTCCTCTTGTTGGGGGGGTTCGCCCCCCCATGGTGTCTCAAGTGCGGAGTCTGGGTGTGCTCCTTGATTCGCGGCTCAGCTTGGAATCTCAGGTTGTGGCCGTGGCGGGGAGTGCGTTTCGGCAGTTACATCTTGTCCGGCGGCTTCGGCCGTATCTCTCAGACTCCGACCTCGCCACTGTCATCCATGCCTTCATCACCTCGAGGCTGGATTACTGCAACGCGCTCTACGTGGGGCTGCCCGAGAAGCTGGTCCGGAGGTTGCAGCTGGTGCAGAATGCCGCGGCCCGTCTCCTGACGGGGGTGGGTCGCAGGGAGCACATGACACCAGTGCTCCGGGCTCTGCACTGGCTGCCTATAAAGCACCGGGCCAGGTTCAAGGTGCTGGTTTTAACCTTTAAAGCCCTTCACGGCCTGGGCCCTGCTTATCTGTGGGACCGCCTCACTCCCCATGTGCCCGTGCGACCCTTGAGATCGTCCGTGGGAGCCTTTTTGGAGGTTCCCCGGGCGAGGTGGGCGGCCACCGATATTAGCTTGTTTTTGGTGGCCGCCCCCGTGCTGTGGAATTTGCTCCCGGATGAAGCTTGGTTGGCCCCCACTCTCCTGTTACTTCGACATCTATGTAAGACCTGGCTGATTGGCCAGGCCTCTGATGAGGGGTAGGGGTTGGGAGTGTTTTCTTTCCCTACATAATGTGGAATTTTAAACTGTTTTAAATGTTTTATTGTTTTTTTATAGTTGTTCGCCGCCCTGGGCTGCCCTGTGGGCAGAAGGGGCGGGATATACATTTTGTATGTGTAAATAAATAAAAACACGATCATCTGAATGCTAAACAAATGGGTCTTTACAATTGTAAAACTTAACTTGAAAAATACAGCCTGGTAGTGGGATGTAGTCTCTGCCAGACAAAGGTTCTAGCTTGCCAAAAATAGAGGCTTAGTGGATTGCCACTCGTTTCAGAGCCCAGGAACGTTGATCTCTTGGTGTGTTCAGACTTGCTTGACTTCATCCAATTTCTTCTCGGTGCCTGTTAGACAAATGAATGCCAACTTAAGAACATAAGGAGTGTTATACTGGGTCAGACCAACGGTCCATCGAGCCCAGCATCATGTCTCGGACAATGGCCAATCACGGGGGCCTGGGAGAAGCACCCAACAGGTCACCATGCTATCCATTCCCTGTGGGGCATCCCCAGGCTCCCGACAGTAAAGGGTTTTGTTCCCCAATCCTATCTGGCTAATAGCTGCTAATGGAACTATCTTCCAGAAACTTGTCCAAACCTCTTCTAAACTCAGCTCTACTGCTGGCCTTGGCCACCTCCCTGGCAGTAAATTCCACAACCTAATTGTACGCTGAGTGAAAATCCAACACCTTTATTTGGTCATGGTAGGGGGCTGTTGGATTTTCCTCAGAAGGAACGAAGGTGTTATTGGCTAGAAGCAACACAAGAATTGGTCTTCTGTTCAGCATCGGAAATGCTAACTAAGAATTCCTGATCTCAAGTGTGTGGGAGTCCTATGAGGTAAAATACAAAAATGGTACCAAGCAAGGCACTTCCATGCTGGCACTTGTTTAACATGTTTATCTGACACTAGTAGTGCTTCTGAATGCAATGTTGTTCTAAAAGTAAAGCTATAAAAATGGACAGGCTTGCTCTCTGTTAGTCGGTTTGCACATGTCAGTGTAATTGTTCAAATACACTATCGGATTCGTAACTAGAGTGATACCAGCAGAAAAGACCTTTACAATAAAAAATACTGTCAAGAAAGTAAATCCTTGCAATCATGAAGATGTTTATAGACAAGTTTTCAAAAGTGCTCAAGTGCCATGATGTGAACTCTTTGTAGTGTATCTGGATTTTCAAAACGTATTTGACAAAGTGCCTCAGAAGACTCCTGAGATAACAAAGTAGTCATGAGATCAGAGGAAACATCCTTTCGTGGATCAGTAGCTGTTAAAGGATAGGAAACAAAGGGCAGGACTAAATCGGGGCCGGGGAACCTTTCCCTTCTGAAGCGACACTTTGGAAAGTTAGTACAAGCTCAGAGGACTGCATAGAAATTGGGGGTGGGGGGTACTTGGGAAGTGGGGAGTCCAGTTCATTGATCTGTTCCTTATTCTTGCGTGCAAGCTCTCCTCTCTGCTCCCTTACCCTGAGCTCAGCCTTTCCATGTTTGGGATGAGGAACTAGCCATGGGCTGCCTTTGGCCCCTGGGCCTGAGGTACCCCTGTCCTGGGCTAAAACTTGCAAAACTTGTTGACCGGCCAGTCGAAGGGCAGATGAAATTCAGTTCTGATAAGTGCAAAGTGAAAAATAATCCTAATTATACATATGCAATTCCACGTTCTAAATTAGGAGTTACCACTCAGGAAAATGTGGAGTCCTTGGGGACAGCTAATTGAAAATGCAAGCACAGTGTGCAGCAGCCTGGGAGAGCCTCAAAATTGGCAGGGCCCAGGGTGAAAATAAACTGTGGGGCCTCCATAGCACCATCCCTTTAACGATTGGCAGTCTGGTGCTCTCCCAACTCGAGGAGCTGAGGGGAATGGGGAGCAGGGTTCCGCGGGAAGCATCCAGCTCGGCTGCTGGGAGTTGCCAGTGGCCGGCGGGCCCCAGAAATAGCTCTTCCCAGGCCCTCGGGAGCACTGGAACTGAGTTTAGCAGGACTGGCCTCCCTGCAGGGCCCCCTCTGATTGCAGGGCCGATCCCCGTGCATGTAAGACAAACCAATGGCTTATCAAGCCCAGCATCCTGTCTCCGACAGTGGCCAATCTCAATCGCATGAGAGAAGAACCAATAGTCACAATTGGTAATCCATTCCCCGTTCACTCCCAGCTCCCGACAGTAAGACGTTCATCCCGTAAGCTACTTGGTTAATGGACCTACTCTCCAAGAACTTTGGGACAGACGGAGAAGCAACGGGCACCAACATAATAAGCGTTAGCCATGGAAATTGAGAAAAAGGATATATTTTTACAAAGTTGTAAAGGAAAATGCAACCAAGCTAGAGACTGGATTTTGTTGAGGAGGGAAGTGCAAGAAAAACCAGGCTACAAAGTTTCTCCGTCTGTCCCAAATACAGTTTCTCTGTTGTTTCCTCTTCGTTGACCTCCTCTTCACCAATGACAATACTAGGCTACCATGATTTTAGCCTGGTTTTTCTTGCACTTTCCTCCTCAACAAAATCCAGTCTCGAGCTTTGTTGCATTTTCCTTTATGACTTTCTCAATTTCCGTAGCTCACGCTTACTGTGTTGGTGCCTGTTGCTTTCTCCGTGTTAGCTGTTTGCTCTACAGTGTTGCTGTTGAAATCTCTTCCTCGGCCATGCTCATCTCATGCACCTCGAATTCTTGAATCCCTTTTAGTTTTTGCCTGCCACTGCAGTACTCTTTAATTGGCATCATTTCTCACCCAATTAAATTTGCTCCTATTTCTCTCGACCCTAATCTTCCCAGTTCCCCTTCTCCCTGTGCTTTGGGTTGCCTTCTAGGTACGTTTGGGATGGAGATGAAATAGTTCAAATTATCCTTTATTGGATTATTAGGAGGGAGGAAAGAAGAGAAATGTCAGAAACTTGCACTTGGAACACTGTCTTGTCTGCTAAGTGATGCTCTTCTGCAGACCTTGTTCTAATTCTCTGCAGTGCGAGTGCATGTGTGAGATACCGTGTGTGTGTGGGAGAGGAAGGGAGACACAGCATCAGGGCAGTGATTGTGACTATATTAAATAACATACAAACTAGGAGATCCCTTGGCTTTTGGATGGCATGCTCATTGTTGTTGATGTCTGGGTCACAGGAGATGTAATTCCCCAGAAGGGGTGTCCCAGGGAACAGCTGCCTTGCCTACTGATCAGCAAAGGGATCCTCCTCCTTGATTCCCAAGGAGTTGAATGCAGAACTTTGTTTCTGCTTGCCTGCGAAGGGAAGGCCTCCAACTTGACTTTTCCCAGTAGGATGCGAGTTGTTTTTTCCTTTAATTTCTTTTCTATGAATTCTTTTTATTTATTTTTAAAGCCAGGTATCAATTTGGGGTTCTTTTTCTTCTGGTTTCTAAAAATATGGATTACACACACTTCATATTTTCAAGTATTTGTTGGCATTTGTAAGAAAACTAGAAACTTAACTTTTTTAATAGGAAAGCTGAGGATTTTTTTTTGTATTTGTGAATTTTCAGAAGGCTGGGCTTTAGGGGGGAAAATGGTGGTTAAAACAGTTTGCATGACTTGTTGTTTTTTGCATGGAAGTTGAAGCTTGCTGATCGACTGGTATTCTTCAAGGGTGTAAACAAGCATGTGTTTAAGACCAATCTCATTGATGGCGTATTTGGATTTACAGAAAGCCTTTGACAAGGCCCCTCACCAAAGATTCTTGCGAGAACCAGAACCTTAGAGTGCCATGCTGGGTCAGACCCATGGTCCATCGAGCCCAGCATCTTGTCTCCTGACAGTGGCCGACAACAGTAGCTCGAGAGTAGACTGGGGTAAGAGGCAGAGCCCCCCTAATGGATCTAGAACTGGTTAATGGATTGAAAACAAAGGGTGAGAATAAATGATCATTTTTTGCCGGAGAGAAGTAAACGCTGGGGGAGTCCCACATGACTGTTCTGGGAACAATGCTGTTCAACATATTAATTAATTTGGAAAAAGGGGGGCAAATTTGCAGAGGAGACAAAGTTATTCAGTGCAGCTTAGTCCAAAGTTAGACTGAAGAGTTAAATGATTTTGCACAACTGGTTGACTGGGCAGTAAAGGGCAAATTCTCTTAGACTCGAGACCCTCGGGAGTTTTTTCTCTAGAGCTCCAGCTGATGGAAGTTGTGAATCCCAGTTTTTGTTTAAGATGAGGCTTGTAGTCAGGTATTTATTTTTTGGAAAAAAGCTTGAAATAGGGGGAAGGCCTGACCAGGAGCTCAGGGGGCTCCACCCTGCAGCCCCAAAGGCTTCCCCTGGAGAAAAAGGGGGTTTCCCCTCCCCGCCGGCCCCACCTCCGGGAGCTTGCAGGGCACATACCTAGGGGGAGGGCGACAGCAACACTCAAGACGGTGCACGTGGACAAGATGTTTGTCTATGTAGAATGGACTGAACAGAGTGCCATCAAAGGAAAAGAGGTGCGCCTTAGAAATGTCTCCCCACTTACCACTGCTGGGAAAAAGCTCTCAAACTAGAACTGAGACACTGAACTGTAGAACTGAACTTCATAAGTCCCTGGCAGGCTTAAGCTTGTCTTCAAGAGATATTTACAGAAATGATCTATTTCATTAAAACAAAGCTTTAAGAACAAAAAAACAAAACAAAAAAAAGAAAAGAAAAAAGCTTGAAATAACCAGTGTGGGAGTCTGACACCCTAAGGCAGGGTCTAGTTTCATTTATAAAGTATCATTTTTGAGGGAAGCTAACTCGTGATTTCTTAGAATTTGGGGTTGACAGCCCTACCTTCCAAAGCTAAACCATGTTGAGTTTTGCACATGCTACGCTTCTCTTAGAGCCAGGCCTATACTTGTGAGGACCACAACACTGCTCATGTAGCTCAGTCACAGAGGATCGTGCTAGCGTGTGTCCTCCTGTGCAGGAATGCGAGTAGAGGTGGAGGCATAATGGGACTTGAAGCTTCCAGAAATTCAGCACTGAAATTGAATTTAAGGTTCTTGCAAATTTCACTCATTCAACCGACACTCTGGAGTGGGTAATGCAGCAGCAGGAAACATTGGGTATGTTTGTCTGCAGTCCAGAACACAGCTGGTGTGCAACGCACACGCACACAAGTTGGCTACCAGTCTTGATAGTCCTTCTAAGGAATACTGGTTTTAACCTAATGACTTAAAGCTCCTGTGATTTAAATCCCTTAATTCTTTACAGCTCATTACTGTTTTCTAAACTGAATTTTGAGCATTTATGCCACTAATAATTTTCATTTTTTAAAAAAGGTTTGCAAAATAAGGTCTCTGTTCAGTTAAAGAATTTCTGGCAAAGCGTTTGAAATCCTTAATTTCTCTTGTCCGTCACCCTGTATCTAAACAGGGAAGCTGTTCTAAATCTTCCAGTCACGGGCTTCTCAGGTGAAAGGGCTCTTTGGTTGACCTTAATTTGAGATGCCATTTAAAGCGTAAGTGAATTTAGTTTCCTTGATCAAACCTGCTCCCACTACAGAAAGGAGTTGTCGGACGGAGTCTGAGTATAGTGTTCAGGGGAGAACGTTCGCTACAGCTTGAAAGTGAAATTAGAGCTCTGGAGATTTAACAGAAATTAGAAATGGTTTTCCTCGGTTTGATTCTGCTGTAGGAGCAGGGCCACAGTGAAGCTGTGTTCTCTCCATTGCTACTTACGGGGAAAACGGTGAACCTGCGTCCTTGTCCATGAGCTGGGAGGGAAGAGCCTAGGGAGGTGCAGAAAGTTCTGTAAGACAAAGGGCACTTTCCCACGTGTGGGAACGCAGGCGAACAAGGCTGTGGATGAAAACGTGCCTGCAAATGGCATGTGTTTTCCCGCACACGTGACGATGCTAATCCGCATCATTTCCGCTGTTATGTGCGTTTACAAGACTGAGATTTCCAGCCATCAGGCAGCCTCATAAATGCTCCTCACAGCAGCAGCAAGAATGCGGATTAGTGCCTTCACACGTATGGGGAAAAGGCGCGTGATTTGCAAGCGCGTCCTCACCTGCAGGCTTGTAAGGTCGTGTTCCCGCATGTGGGGAAGTGCCCAGGGTTCTGCTCAAATATATAAAACGAGAGAAGGTGTCGTAATGAATCCATGCGCGCACACCAGCATCTTCTAGCCTTCATGAATGTATCCCTAGCCTTGTCCATTCTAATTTGTTAGCTCCTCGGAGCTGGGACCTGCCCTTCATCGTCCCTGTTCAGCACCAGGCACGTTGGTAGTGCTATAGCAAGAATCAAAGTTGTAATCTCTTGGACATTGGCTAAAAGTGGCTTCTCCTGCTCATTCCCTAGAGAGCTTGACTGATCGTAAGGCAGACGTTGACCCTGACGATGGTTTCCCCATGGAACGTTACACGCTTGTCCCACCAGTGTCGTTGCTGAATTCCTGTAGCCGGTTCTAATTGGGTTTAAGTCCGTGTGTTCGAGCAGCTTTGCAAGTGTCTTCTCTCACCAGCTAGTCTGCTGCCTTGGAGTGGCTGCTGCACCGGGGGGTGGGGTGGGGTGGGGGAGAAGAGGGGCTGCTTCCCATACGGGTTTCCCTTGCAATGCCGCCATATTGTGCAGCACTGCTACTCTTTTTTTCCAAAGCAGACGCAAAGCTTGAAATCTGGGGAACCAGGAGCCCTTTGCTACTGGGGGCAATCTGCCTCCCTCCCTACCTCCCTTCCCCACCTCTAAATTCTTGACTCCATTCCTGGTACCCCTTGCACAGTCAGGATTCTCCCTCCACCCCATTATGGTTTTTCAGACCTGCCTAGTGGCAAATCTTCACAACAAATTATTAAATCCAGGGCTGTAAAAATCCGCTTGCCTTCTTGCTGCTGGTGAGTAGATTTTTACAGCCCTGGGCCTGCCCTTCCCTCCACTGCAAGTCATAGGGTCAGAGTTGGAAGGTACCTTGAAGGTCATGTTTGAATGCAGGATGACTTCAGCTACAACATCCCTGACCAATGGCGATCCAGCCTCTCTTTGAAAACAACTAGTGATGAAGAGCCTGCACTGTTTCTTGGCAGCTGCTTAAGATGTTTTTTCTGATATCGAACGGGCTATCTCGAGGTCCCCCCGTGTGGCCCAGGGGGCCACTATGGAGAGGGAGTTAGGCTGTGGAACTCCCTCCCACTGGAGGCCCGGGTGGCCCCAGAACTCCCCTCCTTCCATCGTCTGTGTAAAACCTGGCTGTTCTGCCTGGCTTTTAGTGAGGGAGATGGGGTGGAGTGGGCTTGTTGGTCAGGGCTTTCCTTTTTAATGGGTTTTAATTGTGTTACTTTTTGTTTTTTATATTTGTTTACTGTGTTGTGAGCCGCCCTGAACTGCCTGGAGCAGGAGAGGTGGGGTAAAAATGTTTTAAATAAATAAATAAAACTACCTTCCTGTACTTTTGTTTGTTTATATATATGAAAATTTATATGCCGTCCTCTCCTGCCTCAGGTTTCGGGGCAGTTCACAACATCTTAAAAGCATTTTAAAACACTAAAATAAACAGTAATTACAATTAAAAAACAAACCATATAAAACCCCACCCTGTCTCCCTTGGGAAAGGCCCGGTGGAACAGCCAGCTCTTACATTGTCTGTGGAAAGAGGGGAGGCCGGCAGCCAAGCGGGTCTCCGACAGGAGGGAGTTCCACAGCCGCGGCGCAGCCACGGAGAACGCCCTCCTCATAGTAGACACCTGGGGAACACGGGGGAACCCCCGAGGAGGGCACCCCCAGCCGATGGGCCGCTCCAGGACCCAAAGGGTGAGGCGGTCCTGCAGATAGGCAGGGCCCAAGCCATTTAGGGCTTTAAATGTCAGCACCAACACCTTGAACTGGGCCCAGAAACCTACCAGCAGCCAGTGCAGAGAGCGAAGCACCAGGGTTATATGCTCGCATCGGCCCGTCCCATTAAGAGACGGGCCGCTGCATTCTGCACCAGCTGCAGCTTCTGAACCAGCACCAAGGGTAGCCCCACGTAGAGCGCGTTGCAGTAATCCAGTCTCGAGGTAATAAAAGCATGGATGACTCTGGCTGCATCCGAGTCTGAGACAAACGGCCTACGTCGACATACCAGATGAATGCTCCCTTCGCCACAGCCGCCACCTGGGCATCCAGGCAGAGCTTGGGTCCAAGCACCCCCAGACTCCGGACCTGAGAAACCAGGGGAGGGCGGATTCCATCAATGATGGGGGACACTACTCCCTTGGCCTTCCCCACAACCATCACCTCCACCTTCTGGGTTTTAGCCTCAGGCGGCTCGCCCTCATCCAATCCCCCACAGCGGACAAACACCGGGTAAGCACCAAGACTGCCGGGCCTGAGTTGGAGGAAAATGAGAGAGATAGCTGGGTGTCATCAGCATATTGATGACATCTCACTCCATACTCCCCAACACCCTCTCCCAGAGGCTGCATCTACACATTGAGCAAGAGAGGGGATAAGATAGAACCCTGCAGAACCCCACACCTGAGGCCCTGGGGGGGAAGATGAAAACTCCCCCAGCACCACACGCTGGGTTGTCCCTGCCAGGAAAGAGTGGAACCATTTAAAAACAGTCCCGCCAATCCCTGCCCGGTCCTGCAGCCTAGTCCCCAACAATGCATGATCAACGGTACCAAATGCAGCCGAGAGATCTAACCGGATCAACAGGGTCGAACGACCCCGGTCTAACTCATGGGAGAGGTCATTGGTCAAGGCCACTGGTGCAGTCCCCGTGCTGTAGTCCGAACGAAAGCCCGACTGCGAGGGATTGAGACGGTTAACCCGGTCCAAATGCCCCGAAAGCTGCTGAGCCACCACCTGTTCAATAAGGTTAGAGACTGGCCGATAACTGGCAAGGGCGTCAACGTCCAAAGATGGCTTCTTGAGCAGTGGCCGCACCACTGCCTCCTTGAGACAGCCCGGCACCCTGCCCTCCCCAAGGAGGCGTTGACCATCCCCACCAGCAACGGCCCCAATGTCTCCCGGCTAGCCTTAACCAGCCAGGACGGGCATGGGTCTAATTCACAATAGTTGGCTCTAACAGTCCCAAGAGCACCCCCCACATCTGAGGGCGACACCGCCCAAAACTCATCCCATAATGAGGGACAAGGAGGGGCTTCTACTGCCTCTCACCTGTTCTCTGCTAAAAAAAAGTTGCTTCAAAACTGTGGTGAATTTGAGCGATTTTATCTGCAAAAAAGTCCGCACACAAATCACAGCGAGCACTTGATGGTTCTACATCCAGGCGGAGGGAGGCTGGACTGACCAGCCCCCTCACCACCCGGAACAGCTCAGCCAGGCGGGACTTAGCGGACGCAATTCGGGCAGCAAAGAAAACCTTCTTTGCTGTCTGCACCGCAACGGCATAGGTACGTAACCAAACCAGACTCTATGCTGCAACTGGTCAACTTCAGTATGCGAATGACGCCACCGTTGCTCTAACCGCTGCCCTTCCTGCTTCATCCACCGCAGCTCCCCGGTATATCATGGGGAGCTGCGTGTCATGGGTTGGAAGTCTGCACCCCCCACTTGGTTTGAGGGACTCGGTTTCCCTCGCTTACAGCCCACTTGAATCAGTTTTTCTCTCTGGCTGATTCAGTCCTGAAGCAGGGACAACACCTTTGTCACCTAAGGGCCCGATCCTTCCCGTTTACAGACTCTTTATTCTCTGGGTTCGCCAGTATTGAGGCACTGGTGCTCAGCGTGTTTCCCAATGTCACACCAGACGCTGCTTCTCAATAAAGAAGTTAGTTTATTGATTACATAAGCAAGATAGTTGATACAGAGTGGTAACTAGAAATCAAAGGTAACTATAACGCATTCCTAATCTATACTGGTTGAGTTTCTAGATAAGCATCTTACCCTACAAGGGTCCATACGTTCTGGTTCCTCCTCAGTCAGTGATGTATGTTGGCTGGGTGCTGGTTCTTAGAGAGTTTAAATCAAAGTCCCCTCTCTCAGTTCATGGCTTGCTTGGCTCAGCCTTCCTGGCTGCAAGATGTTGAGTGAGTTCCCAATGGGGTACAACTCTCCTTATATCCTTGGGGGTAAACCCCTAGTATCTTCTCGAGGCTTCTAGAATTCCTTTTGTTCTCTCTTTCCGCTTTCTGTGTCTCTTGTACGTAGGCAGTGGCTGCCTGCATTAGCATTTAAATGTCTCTGGCCATCAGTGGGTTTCCCGGGTCTCATTTTACATTACATGAATTGAGTTTTACAGGTCTCAATTGTAACATTACATACATGTTGAACTTTTTGCTTTACATATCTATTAGGCTTGTAGCCTACATGTAGGCCAGTATCACACGTGTGTGTCCCTGTGTTCCTTCGTGACACTGCGTTGTTGGCAATTCGGACGCTTGGGAGCCACACAGTTGATGGCCTCCGTTAGCACGATGTTCCACCTGGACACGAGGTCATCGAGTGCGCGGTCATCGAGGTCAGAGGAAACATCCCGTAGAGCTATCTGGAACCTTCCACGTTCCATAAGCCTTTGGGGGCGAACCAACCTAACTGGTTCTACACCCTCCCGGGGGCCAACATGTGCCAGGATATCCGCCTGGAGGAGATAATGAGCTGTCCACGACAAGGGCGCTGTTGATACCTCCCCCACCAACGGATCCCCTGCTTCAAGGCCTGTGCAAAATATCATGGCCAGGATATGTCCTCCAACATGTGGGGCCCACTACTCTGAGACAGTCCCACGGTTGCCATGACGGCCATGAACTCGCGCTTCGCCCTTCCAAGACTGGCGTTGGCGTGGATATTGAAGTCCCCCAGAACTTTCATCCTGGGGGACCGCAAGATCACCCCCGACACCAGCTCAGTCAGCGTGTGCAGGGAGGCTGCCGTACAGGTGGGTGCCCGGTATAGCAGCAGTATCCCCTCTGTCTCTTGCCAAATCCAACCCCAGATGGAGACCCTCTATACCCATGATAGGAAATCACCTCACAGACCAGGCTTCCTTAAAAATAATGGCTACATTGCTCCCCCGTCCCTCCAGCCGCGACTAATGCTGCATGGAGTACCCAGCCAGAACAAGATCAGCCAATACAGGCCCTGATTCTGTGTCCAGCCAGGTCTCCGTGACACACGTGAGGTCGGCCGCCTGGTCCATGATCACGTTCCGGACCGCAGTTGACTCGCTAGCCACAGCCCTCGCGTTTATCAGTGTCAAGCCAAGGCCAGGGGCCCTGTGAACCCTGATCACCTCACCCCCTGCCTCGGGGCCGGTGAGCAGGACAGAAACACCATCTGTCCTGTCTCACAGGTCGAACCCGCCTCCCAGAAGAACTAGAGTTTCCCCGGCCCAGAATGACCCCTATGGCTGCAGATCCTGCCAGCCCCCCAAGGGAGATTCCCACCCTCTCAAAGAGCTGCATCCCTCCCTCACACCGAGAGGGCCAGCCCTTCCCTCCCTGACCCAGTCCTTGTCCCCCTTCCTCATAAAGAAAACACCCCACCCCCACCCCAGTTCCCCCTTAAAACAACAAAACACCCCCCCAGTCCTGCTTTTGGCCGTGCCTCAGTGCCCTTTGGCGTGACCCGTAGGTGTGCCGCTTGCAGTACGTGCCTGTGGTGCAGGCCGCTTTTGGCCACGCTGGGCCCGGAAGTCCTGGCCGTGCGCCCTGGCCCCACCCCCCTTCTCTAGATGGGGGAGGGAGGAGTTGGTGCCTGTGGGGGCCGGGCAGCACGGCTCCGGGAAAGCGGCAGTGGCAGGCCCGGCAGCAGTGACGTCGGGAGTGGCAAGCGGCGACCCCAGGTGAGCCGCGGGGATGGTGGGTGGCTGATTCAAATACTAAAAACTCCCGAGGACTGAAGCCTCCCAGATCCAGCTGCAAACACCTGCTCCCCTAACTCTCTGTGGGCGCCTACTGGCCCTGACCTCTGTAACCTCTCTGGCTTTGACCCTTCTTATTAATCAGCATCGCTATAGTCCCAGCAATGTACCTGGTGCTTTTCAACTGTTCATTGTAGCCAGCTCCCTGCCCCAGCAGGCTCACCCTCGAGGGGCGTCGGGAATACATTAACGAAGTTGTAGTTGCAGGTGCATGTGGCTAGCTTAGTTCCAGGGGAGAAAGGAACTAATGAGTAAATCAGCGAACCGGCGAAGGGGATGAGCAGCTAGGGGAAGCTCAGTGGAAGAGGTAGGTTTTCCGGGGGGATAGGAAGGTTGGGAGCAGAACCGATGTATTCAAGGAGAGAATTCCAGGCCTTGGGCGCAGCAAGGGAGAAGTGGCTAAGGTGCTAGACTTGCCCCTGGGAAGCCAGGGTTTGAATCCTGCCCTAGCCATGAACTCATTGGGTGGCTTTGGGCAGGTCACAGCCTCAGCCCCCCATTTTTAAAGTGTGCCCCCCCATGTTCCCCTCACCCTTGTCCATCTTAAACTGTAAGCCCACTGGGCAGAGATCAGTCTCCAAAATCGGAGACTGTAAAGCGCTGTGTCCGCCTAGCAGCGCTGTAGAAATGAGCAGGAGTAGTAAGGGGCAGGGAGCCGGAATCTCTGGGGCAGGTTGCAGAGGAGGAGCCGAGCTCCGGGCAGAAACAGAGTGGGGAACCAGTGCAGAGAGAGGGGGAGGGAGGAGGGGGCAAGGCCGTGACGAGCAGCTGGCGCTGAATGCACTCGGGTGGAGGGAATAAACGTGATCGAAGTGGTGGGTGAGGTGGATGGCCATTGCATTCCTTGTTCCCTGGGTTTCTGGGGTTGGTCCTCAAGCTCTCTTCCTACCTCTCTAGCCACTCCGTCAGGCTCTCCTGTTGCCCTACCTCCGTCCCCCGCCCCTCTTGGTCGGAGTTCCCTGGGCTCTATCCTGGGCCCTCCCTGTTGCTTGGTGCAAACTCACTGAATCTCCTGGCTTCCAGTCCCACCTGTATACAGATGATATCAAATTCTGTCTTCTCCCCCCCTCTTCATCCCGTCTTGTCTCACTAACGGTCTCTCCGACATCTTTGTTTCGCTGTCTCCTCGGCTACTCAAACCTAACGTTATTTTGTATGGCTCCTAGGGTAGTGTGCATGTTGGGAAACCTGCAAGCCTTGCCTCGCCATCACCAAGGATAAAAAACTTAGACTAATGTTTGGTTGCTAATGTGGCCTTCGTTGGCAGCAGTGGTTCCTCCCTCCTCGCCTTAAGTGTGTATATTGAAAGGCAGAATGCTTTAGAAACTCGCAGTCGTGCTGCTGAGCAGTGAGGCCAAATCGGAATTGTCCTTGATTAGTGGTTTCCCCGTTATCAAGCTTAAGTTCCTGCTCCCAGCTGCTTGGGTGTAAACTTTCCTTTATCTAAAAACAGAGAATCCCTGGGGGGGAAAAACCGAACGTGTGTTTCATTGCAGCCTGTGGGGTGTTTATTTTGGACTTGGTGTAGAAACAGAGTCTGTGACTAATTGGGAGTTGACGTAGGTGCTGCTGTTGAGCTTTTATGTTGTAAGAATTTGTGACCTAGCAAACTTCCTGGTTTCCTTTGGAGAGCAACATAAGGTCCTACAACAGTGCATGACTAGGATATAACTTAGCCAGCTGTAACAGTTACATTTCTATGTTACTTTACCTAATTGTTCAAGTCCTTTTGTGAAGGATTTTTTCACGTGGGGAGCTGGTAGCTTATGGTTGCAATGAGCTTCCATTATAGAGGATGTAAAAACTTAATTCTACCCTCTTGAGCATAGGCCTTTGGGTATGGGATCACATTTCCCCATGTCTCCTGCTGCTGTTGGTGCCTAGGATAGGTAGATTGTAAGCCCCCTGTCTCTAACCATGAGGGTACAGCACCAGGTACACTGCTGGTGATCAGTGAACACTCTGAAATAGAGGGAATTAAGCTCTGCAGAAGGACTCTGGCCTTGCTTGATGCATAAATCGAGAGGCATGAAGTGAGGGAGGCAGGATGCACAACGGTTTCGTGGACCAGACAGGCAGTTGACCTCAACTGGGATAGGATTCTGTCCCTGACTGTCCGGCATGTTTCTGGTATGGTGCTGGGTGTGATGCATGTACCAGGGGCTGCCACATGTCTGGGACATGCCCTTAAAACAAGACAGCTGCATGGCACATAACAAACTTCCTTTTTGTACCCGTCCAATCTTGCATGCCCATGTTTTTGGAAGTGGCGTCTAACAATAATGCTAATTTTTATTTGTCTAGCAACTCCACACCCAGTGGTGTCTGAGGCACTTGACCAAAACAATTCAATTTATTTAAAAGGGGGTGACAATCCAGCTTTGAATCCCTTAAAAGCCCCACAAGACTTTACAAATTTTTTTTGAAGCATAATGCTCCTTGTATCTCCAAATTGGAAAAATCAATAAAATATAAATATATATAAATACCAAACCTAAGTTTGGGTGCTTTTTAAAGGGGAGGAGGGAGAAGCTTGATTGAAGCACCTCACATTTTTTTATTTGCAGGGTAAGTCCCCTCCAATAGTTTTCCCCTGGGGAGTGTTGGTAAAGTCTGTGATAGACACATACGTCGGCAAGACACCTGCAAGTTTGTTAGGGTCTACCTTCTGTTGGGATGGGGTGGTGTTGGTATTATTTCAATTTGTATCCCACCCTTTCCTCGGAGCCTCAGGGTGGTTATATAGCACCAGCAATGTACCTGGTGCTGCACAATCAGTCATGGGAGACAGGTCCCTGCCCTGAGTGGCTCCCCCTCGACGATGGCTGAGAGGGGGACAATGAGGGGAGAGAGAGACACGCATTTATTTATTTTTATATTATAAATATTTATTAGCCGCCCCCTCATGCCAAGGCATCCCGGGGTGGCGTACAATAAAAATACCCCACAATACCCCACTGGCTGCTGATAGCGTGCCGGGCCAAGTTCAAGGTCCTAGTGATGGGCTATAAAGCCCTATACGGTCTTGGCCCCTCATACCTTAGGGACCGCCTCGCCCTTCGCGCCCCAGAGCGGCTCCTGCGGTCTGCCGGGGGTGCCCTCCTGGAGGTCCCCCGTGTTAAACGGGGGGCCACGATGGAGAGGGCATTCTCGGTGATGGGACCGCGGCTGTGGAACTCCCTTCCGGAGGAAGCTCGCCTGGCCCCAAGCCTTTTAACATTTCGGCGGAACTGTAAGACCTGGCTGTTTGCCCAGGCCTTTGGGAGGGAGGGCGGGGAGGGAGGATTTTAGTCCCCTACCCATTTATTTTACCTGTCTAGCCCTGTTTTATATTTAATATTTGATTGTTTTTAAATGAATTTTAGTGTGTTTTATTGTTGGAAGCTGCCCCGAGCTGCGTTGCAGGAGGGGCGGGGTATAAATTTGGAAAATAAATAAAATAAATAAATAAATAAATAAAAACTTGCCTCCATAAAACTAACACAACCGTAAAACCATTAAAACTAAACACATACAGTAAGCCGCAACCTCCCCCGCCCACAAAAGCCTGGGTGAACAGCCAGGTTTTACAGGCCCGATGAAATGCCAACAGGCCTGGCATTCATGGCAGAAGCACGTGCATCTACCATGAAGTTAAGAAGTGGCAGAAGCATTTGCTTAACTTAAACACTTGAGAGTTTGCTCCTGTTAATCGCTTCTGGCCTTCAAACAACCCCTCAACCTCTCAGAAGAGTGGGTTGAGGAAAGATTTCTCTGAGGGTTTGGGCCTCGTTGAGTGAGAGCAGCCATTCCTTTCTGTGATTTCCTGCAACTGGTCAGGTCCTGCCTCCGGGCACGCTGGCAATCTCTGTGGCAAGAGCTCACCAACAATAAGCTTTTGAAGATCAAACTTGCATTGTTCTTACACACCATTGGTGTCTGTCTATTGGTCTCCTACGCCAATAGATAGTGTTACCGCTGTTTTTAAATGCCTGGCACATCTCTTCCCCCCCCCCCCCTTGTCCTGTGCACTCCCACTCATTCTATGCCCCCTCATATAGACCTGTCCAACATTGGTTCATTTTCTATATTTCTACTGGCTACGCTACATGCCTGAGGAAGAGCCCTGTGTGGCCCCAAAGCCGGCTTTATTGCCTCTGCCAGTTGGCCCAATGAAAGCGATCATTCCAACCACTCTGTCCTTCTGTGGAAGAGTTCTTTTTGCCAGCATTGTGTGAGGAGGTGGCCGTAGGTCCCCTGTGCATCAGGCATGGACCTCCTTATGCACCGTTCACTCTTGCAAGGGGGAGTTCTGCCTCGTTGCGTGTGCCGTGCTGCCTATTTAACAGTGGGCCGCGCGTTGCTGCGCTGTCTGTATTTTTCTGCCAAACATCAAGTCTTCCTTCGAAGCCGGCCGTAAAACAGCCGACCATGCTGGCTGTCTCCCTAGCCGCCTTACTTTTCTACAGGCAGTTCCATGACTTTACCCGTTTTAACCGCTATTCAATTTTCCTACCTTGTTTGTTGTGCTTCTTTATCCATTCCTATACTACTATACTCTCCCACGTGGTAAGCTTTGGGGTGCGTGGCAGGTGTATTTCCTTTGCCTGGGTTGCTGCTTGTTCTGGTTTTTCTCTTCTTCCCTGGTGGTGTGTTCTGTGTTTGGGCCTTAAGAAAGCTCTTAGTTGAGCCTTGATCTCGCCTGTTTTAGCCACTTGTGTTTGGTGCATGGGCTGCTGCGTCATAAAACCTGTCATCCTAACCTCCTCAAGTGTGGATTGTAGCTGTCTGATATCATCACATGTAGGTTCAAGTGTGAGGTGGTAAATGACAGCTAGTGGCATGCAAGTAGCAGGTTCACTTGAGTTTGTGATATGGTCCACGTTTCTGATGGACGTGCATCTTGCGTCTTCTCATCAGAGTAGATTCTGCAGTACCTGAATGTCTGACTGCAGAGGACAGGTTTCTTAGTGCGTCTAGGATGATTACTGCATCTGGGGAGACGTGTATGGTGGTCCTGTAAATGGCTTCCTGTAAATAGCTGTCCCTAGGGTCTCACTGTTCTGTGCCAGGGGTGGGGAACCTTAGGCCCAAGAGCCAAATGCGGCCCTTGGCAAGCTTTTATGTGGTCCCTTTCCAGTTCCTGCCTCAGGCCCCTGGATCCAGTTCCTACCTCCAGCCACTGAAAAACTGAGCTCGGGGGGAATGAAGCAAAGATGAGGGGGCACACGCAAGGATAGGGACAGATTCGTGGCACAGATCCATGATCTGGCCTCTCCTTTTCTTGAATGCACCCCTCTTAAGTACCCCCCACCCACAGCGTCTGAAGCCCTCCCTCAGAGGTTGCACTCATTTTCAAAATGACCCCCCAGAATGGAAGAGGTTCCCCAGCCTGGTTTTCTGCGGACAGTGGTGTCTGTCTAGGAAATGGATACCGTTCTGAGAACATTCCAGGGTTCGGTGGGTAGTGGCGGTTAGCGTTTTGGTGGAATTGTAAGTGAGAGTCTGAGGTGTTTGTTCAAATAATCAATAATGAGGGATAAGAGAGATTTGATGCATTTTCCCAGGAATTCTTTTTCAAGATGGCCTATAAAGAGATTGGCACCTCAGGGACCCGTTTTTGCGCCCATGGCTGCCTCCATGGTTTGCACATAGTGTTTGTTGTGAGGAATGATAAGATGAATGAGGTTTCCCAACATGCTTGGAGTGGATCTTTGAGTTTTCTCTGCTGCTCTGGATGTATTTGAGGCAGACTGCGATGCTATTGATGCAAGGGATGTTGCTGTACTGAGAGATTGCAAGGGGGGTGGTCTGTGGGAGAATTCTTACCTTGCAAAGTCTCTGGATGAAGTTGCTTGTATCTCCGGTAAAACTGGCTCTGTGCGACAAATGGTCCGAGGCTGGTTTTGAAATAAACGGTGCCGAGGGATCATCTTTAAATCCCTGGTAGCAGCTGTTCTGATGGTTGTCTGGTTTCAGTGATGTATCCTTGACTTGGGACAGGATGAAACCCCCATTACCTGGTGGTTTGATGGCACCCTGTCCACTGGATTTCAAGGCCTGACTACTTCCTTTTTCTGCAGTGGGTGCTGTGTTTAGGATCTGGCAGTCCACTCATTTGATGTAATGGCCCATTTTGAGGTGTCCCGACAGACGTGTCTGTCGTCTTATTGTCTGGGAGGGAGTTTCATGGGGGAGAGGGCACTTGGGTAATAGTGTAATGTCCGAGCATCCACTCTCCAGGGTTTTCCTGGAGTTCAGTGGTAGTTTATACTCTAATGAACATTGCAGTAAACAAGCATCCAGGGTTTTGGGAGGGCCTCTGGCCCAGTGACTACGTCCGGTTTAATTCCTGGATTCTTGCTCTGGTACCCAGTAAGGTGTCCGTAGTGGCACCGCGTTCTCACTGAAGAGCTCCCCTTCCAGGTTAGGGATTTTGATTTGCGTGTCCTGTAACATTCTGTGCTCTCTGTGTGAAAGTGAATGCTGCTTTGTTTTCTGTCACCAGTGTATTGCCCCCCAGGAGATAAAGCAGTAGTATTTGTATTTAAAAGGCTTTGTAGCATCACGACATTTTACTGATTTGTGTTCGGATTCTAACCTTTAAAAGAGGCTGATATTTTAGGACCTTCTGCCTGTTGGTTATTTGCTCTGAAAAATAAAGCAGGTGTTCCTTTCTCTCGGAAGAGCTTATCGGTTGCCATGGTGTAATGGTAAATAAAAAGGGTTTGGTATCGGGTTTTGTCGTCCTAATGCTGGTATAACTTGCAAATCTTTCCACTATGAAAACAACCTTTTGCCACGTAAAACTGGCTAGTAGCTCTTGGTATCAACCCCCAAACAAAACAGAAACCCCAACTTCTCACAAATCAGGCTATTTTCAGTATCTCAAGTTTTCAGGTGCCCAATTTGAGAAATCTTTTAGAGACCTTATTTTGAAAGGATGCGTGTTTTTGCTGCTGCTTCAGAGGAGCTCGCAGCAACAGCAGCCGGTGTCGGAACTACTAGAGAACTGTTCCTTTAAGACTCGAAAGGAAAGAGGAGAGTCTGGTCAACTTCTCCTATCACAACCGCAGTATGGAAGCTTGCAGCTTTAGACCCTGGACATGTGTCTAGGGTTGCCGGCTCTTCCAGCTTTATTTTCATGTGACTTAAGGTCTTTGAGACTGCGTCTCAATAAATGTGTCAGGGAGGCTCAGCCTGAGAAATAAGATGTGGGGCCTTGATGGCCCCACTCCCTTCCCATGGCCATGCTCACTTCACCAGTTGACAGTGCTTACAAAGAAAGTGTTTTTTTGTCTCCCCCCCCCCCCCCCTTATTAAAAACACATTGGCACAATGTGCAAGTCAAAAGACACTTTATCGGCGCATCCGGGATGAGACAAGGACTCAATGTTGGGTTTTAACGGTCAAACTCTTTATTCGCATTATAATTAGGCTAAGTGGGGTAATTGCCTCTAAGCAATTTGGGTCCAGTACTCTCAACTCCTTAACGATTTATCCCATAACCAACAGGACTTGGCCTGGACGTGCCCTCCAGTGCCAGCCCCAAATGACGTCTCCCCTTTGCTCTCCAGCCGGTGGCTGTGACTGAAGGGGATGGTGTCCTTTCTGGACTGAAGTAAGGATGCGGTGCCGAAGGCTTGAGGACTGTGCCTGTCCCTGCCCTCCTTCTGAAAACTCCTCTCCCAGGGAGGATAGCCTTGCGCTGCCGTGCCCTGCTTCTGCGCCAGGTGTCACCTCCCCATCTCTTAAGGAGATGCCTCCAATTGCGAGTTAATGATCTGTTCTAACAGCGTAACAGCCACTGAGGGACCGCCGATTCTTAAATTGGACGGGACCAAGCCCCACCATGCCTAACCTGAACTTTAAAACTTCCACCAGCTTTGCATTCAAGGTGGCCAAATCAATATCGTTGCCTTCTGGTGACAAGTGTACTCGGTCAAAGCGGTAAAGTTTGGGGGACCTGTGGGTAATCCTATGGTATCAAATCAAATGTTCCTTTATTGCGTGGCCGTCAGGCCATTGCACAAAGCACAGAACAACTAAACAATACACTTTTATATTCTGTCCATATTAAAATCAAACTTATAATAAAACTTTAAACTTAAAATACAATTTCAGCATTTAAACACAACATCAACTACATTAATTAAACCTCAAAACTGCCTTACGTAAGGCAGGAAACATCACAAACACGTGGTCCCTATCACTCATAAACATAACTATGCTAAAAGCGAACCAAGGGCAAAACTTTTATTTCCAAACCACCATATCACTGAACAGTCTAGTGTCTAGTCTGGGCCCTCAAGGCTAGAAACCACCTCTCTTTGCTGCTTAACTTTAGTGACCCAACATAGAAAGGTTCCAACCGCCCGGATAATTGTAACCGGGCCCCTACCAAGCAGCATTTCCACCAGAAATGATGCCAGGCGGCCCGGAAAAGGGGCCAGTAAAGGAGCCAAAAGCTTCTCACGCATCCCAATATACACAGGACAGACCAATAAAATATGAGTTAGGGATTCAACCTGCCTTAGTGGACATAGGCACAAAAGCTCAGCCAGCGGCCTGCCCTTATGTGAATGCAGAGGGAAAGGCATTTAGCCTAGCAAGAAAGAAGGCTCGTCTCACCAGCGGTGGTAAGTCCTCCCCAAGATAAACCATTGGTGAGGAGGACTCGTTTGTCAATAAGGGATAGGGACCCAATATTCGGATGTTCCCAGTCCCTGGCGTGTCACATCAGCCAGCCTCATAATCAGCAACTTTCTCGTTCCCTTATAACCAAGTGACTCTAAGGATTCAGGGAAAAAACCCAGGTGCCTGATTTTATCCAGTACCCTAAGAACCCAGGGATTGGCACACTTATCGCTCAGGACCAAAAGCGCCTAGGGAGCCGCAATATTTAAATGCAGATGGAGCCAATACAATATGGCTCCTTGCCACACCCTAACTTGCAGGGCTAGGTGACAAATCCGTTTCCCACTCCTCTGGCAGAGCCACTTCCCTATTGATGTTACGCTGGGTTTTATCGACTTTTCCGGGGGCTTAATGCCTTCTCCCATTTCATCCGTGCTACCAGATCGGTCCAGATAATGGTAGCTCCGGGGAAAAGCGTTTCCATCTCTAAGAGGTCAGCCTTGATGTTAGCCGCCATCGCTACCCCGTTTTTCTTTGGGATATCATTCTCTCCCAGGTGGATTACCACAAAGTCCGGCGGCATCCCTGCTACTACCGCCCGTAGGGTGGGGAGCAGCTGGTGCCAACGCATCCTGCTCCACCCCATCCAGTGTATCTCTGCTTGGGCAGACAGTCCCAGCTGGGATCCCCAGTGAGTCTGGCCTGTGACCTTCACGGCCTATCGTACCAGACTATGGCCGACGATCCAGACCGGACTCCTGCGGTGAAACCTTGCGGCACCTGGATGCACAGATACAATACACAGAGTTAGTGCGCCGGCTCACGGACGTAAGTGCAGTGTGCCTGGGAGCCCTACCGCCCTTGGTCTGGGAGGCCGGCTGCGGCTGCGAAGGACGCCGCCCCTATACGGAAGGAATGAGACCCGTAATCCGATGAGGGGAGGCTGAGGTAGCTCAAGTCACTCCGTAGGATTGCTGTGAATTGGTATTGTCAAGGGGGGACTGTGCGCATGCCTGAAAAAGACCTCTGGTAATGGAGGGTGGGACCTACAGTATTTCTCGCCCAAACGGGGCACAGGTTGGGAGAGCCGGCCCTGTAGAGGGTGATCATATGGCCTCTGCCCGGCTGATCCATTTTGGACTGCCTCAGACACAGGCGGAGTGCCTGATCGTCCACCCTCACATCGTCGATGGAAAGGCCTCTCCCTGTGGTATCCCGCCCTGACTTGGCTACGATCGCGGGAACCCAGAAGGCTCCGAAAAAGGCTACCTTGAAAGCTGTTGCAAACAAATTCGCTTCAAAAAGGTCAAAACAAACCTGGTGAAGGGCAACACTTAATCTAAGGAGGGGGGAAAGGGGTAATAGGGGTAAAATGTTGCACTCCGTGACCTGCTCCTGTGACCAGCTCTCCAACTTCCTCCTGCTGAAAAACCTGCAATCAGGTGGGGGGACCTGCCAGGCCGCTATCGGACCGACATGTCTGTGTATCCATTCCCCAAGACCTGTATATCTTGGTTGGTCCTGAGGTTGAGCCCATACCTTGGAGGGCCTGGGTTCCGTAGGAGCCCGCCCATCCAGCCGTGGGTGGGGGGCGAACCCCACTGCCCGAGTGGTATCCCTGCCCCGGAAGCCCCATCGCAGGCTCTCATGCCTCATTCTACCACAACCCTGGGGTCTCAGTCCCCGTACTTCCTTTGCGCCGGGAGCCGGTGGAGGGCGTTCTGTGGGCCCTCCGGGTGTGCAAGGGGAGCCGGGGGCTGCAGTGCTTCTGATCCCTGCCCAAGAAAGGCCCTGGTGCTCAGTCTTTCGGGGATTATTCATTAGTTGTGTCATTTCACCAGCACAGCTCTGCTTCCAGGTGAGTACTGAGACTTCAGGCTTGCAGACACTTTTACCCATGGGTGGAAAAGTGTGGGGCTCCGTGCTTTGCAATCCTAATTACTTGATCTTGGATTGACAGCTGGTGGGCCTATTATAGTAGACTTAATTTTAAAAAAAGCTTTTTAAAATAAACATTAAAACCTTGCTAACACAACAACAAATACATTTGAATAAATTAACTTACTGTATGGGGAGTTTTCTCCTAAGAACATAAGTAGTGCCATACTGGGTTAGACTAAGCCCAGCATCCTCTGTTGGACAGTGGCTAAACTTAGGCCACTTTTCAGACATGGCCCCTTGGGGGGGAATGCACAACCCGAATATGTGCGGGGACCAGACGATGTGAAAGCTTTGCCGGCAGAGCTCGATTTCCTGCTCTGCATCCCCGTGTCTCTCTGCTGGCAAAGCCACGCCGGGGTGGGGGAGGGCATGTCCGACAGTGGCCAATCTTGGTCGCTTGGGAGAAGCACCCAACAGGTCACAATGGACAATCCATTCCCTCGCGCGTAATCGGGGAATGGATTCAAACACAACCCTCTCTTTGCTTTCTATTTCCAGTTGCTGATCCACGATAGGACACTGCCTCTTATCCCAGGACTTTTTAATTTCCTCAAGTCTCTCGAGGGACCTTATCTGAAAGCCTAGGTACACTATATCAACCTGCTCCCTCTTACCCACATGCTTATTTACATCCTCAGAAGTTTCAATAGATTAGTGAGGCATGACTTGCCTTTCCTAAATTATTATTATTATTATTAACAAACATTTATATAGTGCCAGCAGTGTACCTGGCACTTTACAAAGTAATAAAATAGACACGGTCCCTGCCCCTAGGGCTTACAATCTGAGAGACAGGAGCTGGGGGAGAGACTTAGGAAGGGGAACAGAGGGAGAGACAAGGGGTCTAACATTCATGAAGATGCGAGGTCTCAAGTGCACGTACTTGGCTTGGTTACGATGAGAATGACATCAGGCAGGTCCATGTTGCAAGGATAAGGGTAAACCGATCGTAGGTATAGGAAATAGTGGCTCAGCAGGATAAAGAGTCAGACAGAGCAAAGCGAAAGAGGTGAGTTTTAAGGAGAGATTTGAAGGTATGAAGCTGTCTCTTATACACATCTAGATGTGTATAAGAGACAGGGCTGGAGTATGGAGGGGGATAAGTGCAGAGAGGTAGGGGGGAGCAAGGTTGTGAAGAGCTTTATAGGTGAAGACTAGGAGCTTGTGCAGGATTCGTTCAGGAAGGGGAAGCCAGTGAAGCGAAGAGAGGAGGGGCTGCACATGGTCGAAGCGACTGGCGAGGTAGATGACCCTGGCAGCAGAGTTTTGGACAGAGATGAGGGGAGAAAGGTGAGACCGGGGAAGGCCAGTGAGAAGGAGGTTACAGTAATCGAGGCGAGAGATGACCAGAGCATGAACAAGAGTTTTGGCAGACGAGACAGAGAGAAAAGGGCGAATCTTAGCAATGTTATGGAGGGAGAAGCGACAGGATTTAGCAACAGAGTCAATGTAGGGTTTAAAAGAAAGGGCTGAGTCAAAGATTAATCCACGCTGACTCTTCCCCATTAAGCCATGTTTATCAATATGCCTGTAATTCTGTTCTTAACCATTTCTGCCAGATTGTCCAGCACCGACGTCAGGCTCACCAGTCTGTAGGTTCCAGGATCATCTTTGGAACCCTTCTTAAATAACTGGCATTACACCAGTCCTCTGGTACAGTGGCAGATTTTAGTTGATTGGTTACAAATTGCCAATAGTAGGTCTGCAACTTCATATCTGAGTTACTTCAGAACTCTGGGATGACTAATATCGGGTCCGGGTGATTTGTTACTATTTAGTTCATCAGTTTGTTGGAGAACCTCCTCCAGAGTCGCAATTTTATTTGCGACCGTTCTTCCGATTCTTCAC
The DNA here is from genome assembly GCA_003113815.1 of Sphenodon punctatus. Taxonomy (NCBI): domain Eukaryota; kingdom Metazoa; phylum Chordata; class Lepidosauria; order Sphenodontia; family Sphenodontidae; genus Sphenodon; species Sphenodon punctatus. The sequence continues at coordinate 603,060 of QEPC01005668.1, read as the reverse complement.
CTACAAAGACATGGTCCGGCGTGTGTATCGCCCCAACATCCTCAGTGGTGAAGACCAAAACACAGAATTCATTCAGCTCCTGTGCGATGTCCTTATCCTCCCTGAGTGCCCCTTTCACCCGCTGGTCATCTAATGGCCCAATTGACTCTCTAACAGGCTTCTTGCTTCTGACTGACTTACGAAGCTTTTATTATTTTTTGCATCTTTAGTGAGTTGCTGCTCAAATTCCCTCTTGGCCTGTCTTATTAATGTTTTACATCTAATTTGGCAATGCTTCTGCTCTTCCCTGTTCTCTTCATTGGGACTAGTTTTCCATTTTTTAAAAAGGCGGCCTTTTTAACTGTGATGGCCTTCACCTCCCACAGGCAGACATTTGGTCCTCTTGTTAACTTCTTTTATTTGCAAAATACATTTAATCTGCACTTCCAAGATGGTGTGTTTAAGTAATCGTCATGCCTCTTGCACACATTCAACCCTAGCAACTGCTCCTTTTAGTTCCCCTCTAATTAGCTTCCCCATTTTAGCATAGTTCCCCCTTTTAAAGTTAAATGTTACTGTGGTAGGGTTTTTTGGCCAATCTACCAGCTATAGCTGTGTCAAATTTGATCACTATTACCAAGCGTCTCTACCACTGTTACTCCTTGCACAAAGTCCTGCGCTTCAGTTAAAGCATAGATCCAAAGTAGCTCCTCCTCGTAGGTTCCAGGACCGGCTGCCCCAAGAAGCAGTCCTCTACGGCAATCTAGACATTTCACTTCTGTATCACACCCTGAGGGGAGATTCAGCCAGTCAATATTAGGGTAATCACTACTTATTACCGTTTCCAGTTTTAGTAGCCTGTCTAATCTCCTCTAGCATTTCATGATCAATTTCACAGTCAATCGTATATTCCCACCGTTACACACTCCCCCATTACACATGGAACTTCTGTCCATAGAGATTCCAGAGTACACTTCACTTCCTGTAAAGAGAGTTCAAGATTCAAGGTAGTTGAACCTTAGCCAGGAAATGAGCATTATAAAACCTCAAAAGCCAGGAGAATCAGCCTGCAGTAAACGACCAACAATGGAAGTCAATGCAAAACTCAAAGCAAGGCAACTTGAATTAAAAGACGTGCTAAGGAGAAGGAGAGGCTTGACACCTTCAGTATGTGAAGTTCACAGCTCCTGGCTAAGATGCAGCGTGTCTCCCTGCAAACAGCGGAGACAAGACGTTGGCCCTCTGGAATGGGGATAGGGAACATGATCAGTTAAGCTAGCATTGCATATGGTTTTGATTTCATTTTGTTACGCACCTTCTATATTCACTCTGAACCTGAATGATCTGTTTTGGTTTTTATATAAACCTTTCTCATTATAAAGCGCGGGTCTCTCTGTGGTTACTGACACTGGATACCAGCTGCGAGAATGTTAGTTTAACACCAAGACGAGCCTAAACCATTTACTTCTCTGACTGTGGAGCCCTGAGACACTGGCAACAAAGGGTTAATCCCTTCTGAGCTGGCACGCTCTGGGGGGAGTAGTGCCCAGTGGTTCCTGTAAGCAGGGTGATTTAAATCGTGGCTTGTCCAGCAGTCCTTTTGGGGGAGCCAGGGAGAGGAGAACCCCCAAATCTCAGTCACAGTATCCTTGTTTTTTTGATACGGAGTAAAAGGAAAGCTGTCTTAGATGTGTTCAATTCTAAAAACCTTTCTTTCTTTGTCCTATCCTGTATCACTTCCGTTGTGATCCCAGCTGCTTTTAGACAGACAGACGGATTGTCCAGGGTTTGGAGTAAGAAATCCTCTAAATCTTAAACGACAGTGGCCACTCCAGCATGGCACTGTACGGGAGGTATTTAATTTGTGCCTCGATATGCGAGGTATTGAATTGGCGCTGTTAAAGAATGCGTGACTGGAAATACGGTGCGTCTAAAAGCTGCCCAAGCCACATGATTCCACCATGTGAGCGGCCGGTGCTCGTCTAAAAGCAGCCTCTGTTAGCTTTGCTGTTCATAAAGTGATGCAATTTGGGACTTTCCTTGTGCTAAAGCAAGTGCCGTGTCCCATTCCTACTTTGGAACGGTATAAAGCTCCCGTTTGTAGCTCTGCAGGGGCATGGTATCTACTTTAAACCCCTTGCTGATACAGACACAGCTTGAAATTCTGCCAAGCTTTGAAGGGAAAGATGCCTGTTGCAGAATTGTCAGACTTCTTTCAAACGCAAAGAACTTTGCAAAACAAAGGGATTTAACCAAAATCTAATCAGAAATCTCTCCTGAAGGCATGTCCTAAATTAAAATACAATTCAGTTGAAAGCAAAGTCATTCACTTCAACTACAGGAACAAAATCTCAGCGTGGCCCTATTTTTGTCAGTTAATGAAGTCTACATCCAGATTGCTTTTGGACAAGCTAATAAAAATGAGCTTAAGGCTCCACTTTGCCGCACACACTGGCAGAGAGCAGAAATGTTGCCTAAATTATTGCTTAAAATCATCACCTGTGTTCAAGGAACCAGGTCGACTGATATTGTTGTCTGTCTCTCTTGCCAGCAGTGGTAGGATTAACGTCCTATAATCTCGGTGACTGAATTAGAGATTTGGTTCCTGTCCTCGCTGCTCAGTTCAAAGCAGCTGCTGGACAGAAACTTAAGCATGATTCTTGAATGGTTTTTCTCTCAGCCACACAAGCAGAAATAAATACACATTTTCTAAATATTTAGGGTGCAATCCAGCTACCAGCGACTTGTTTAGCAGATGGATCACACCCTTATGTGTTACCCTTTAGTTCTGGGAGTTTGAGGTTATCGGGTTAGGCATGTCATTGGGTTAAAATGTATACTGTATTTAATAACCAACTACATGAAACGAACTGCTCCAAGTGGAAAGGCATAGGAAGACCAATGTTCAAAAATCGGATGTGTATCTACCTGTATTGACTCTCATGGGGCTTGATCGCTGTGTTGTTTGTATGTTTCCCTGCTAGATCCAATGTTTTGCTTTTGTATAATATTAACCTTTTGTGTTTGTATAATATCGGGTGTTTGCATTGATAAATCAACATATTGTTTCCAGTTTATACATTATGACATCAGATTTTTGAACATTGCTCTTCCTATGCCTTTTCACTTGGAGCAGTTTGTTTCATGTCGTTGGTAGTTTAATACACTGCTCCGCTAGACTTTGGGTGTTTGATACTGGTTTAATAAAGCAGTGAGAGACCCCACTTCCAAACTGTTGGTGTTACTGAAGCGAGTTCATGCTCTGATTAAAAGTAGCGAGACTTTCTTTCACAACATAACAAATTCCTGCTTAGTTAAAATATTGCTTTTTATCAGCACTGAATGAAAGTGAATTGTGTACCTTGGTGCACAATACCGTTTGGAGACCAAGCGTGGGAGATGGTGTATGAGGGGTTTTATCACCGAGAAAATGAATAGTTCTGAGCATGCCACTTCTGAGCTGGCTCATTATTAATGATTAATATTTACTTATTTATTAGCAAGCATTTATATAGCACAAGCAATGTACCTGGTGCTTTACAAAGTAATGGAATAGACACGGTCCCTGCCCTAGGGCTTACAATCTGAGACACCGGCGGGGGGGGG
>QEPC01005668.1:588534-598562 GCA_003113815.1 Sphenodon punctatus | reverse complement strand
TTTATAGGTGAAGACTAGGAGCTTGTGCAGGATTCGTTCAGGAAGGGGAAGCCAGTGAAGCGAAGAGAGGAGGGGCTGCACATGGTCGAAGCGACTGGCGAGGTAGATGACCCTGGCAGCAGAGTTTTGGACAGAGATGAGGGGAGAAAGGTGAGACCGGGGGAGGCCAGTGAGAAGGAGGTTACAGTAATAATTGAGGCTCCGCTCATCAGTAAGTAACCTAGCTGAAGGCTGACTACACGTCCATCTCGCTGAGGCGAATAGCCTAGCCCAGGCGCAGGGAAACCTTTTCTTCCCAGGGACCACTCTGAAAACCTGTACAGGCCCTGAGATCCACACAGAAGTTGGGGGTGGAGGTGCTTTATTTATTTTTATTACCTTATATGTTGCCCCTCCTGTAAAAACAGCTTGGGGCGGCTAACGATAACCTAAAGACTAATAAACCTGTAGAAGAAGGTGCATCCAAGAAAAGGGATGTGTGTCCATATCCTGGATCCATGCCGTGGATCTCTTCCATAGCCTTGGGTGCATACCCTCCTCTCTGCTCCCTTTCTCTGAGCTCCGTATTGTTAATGTTTTGGGGTTGGAACGGAATCCAGGAGCCATGGGCCATGTTTGGCCCCCGGGCTGGAGGTTCTACCCCCCTACACATCCTGGATCTAGGCTAGTGTGTGGGGCAAACAGCTTTATTTATTCCGTATTTATATAGCGTCAGCAATCTGCCTGACATTGAAAAATCCTTAAGATCCCTGCCCCAAGGAGTTTCAATCTAGGCTAGATAAGGAAGGAGAGACAAGAACACAGGGGGAGACAGGGAAATGAAATGTTCATGAATCTGAGAAGTTGCCCGTGCCCGTGCTCCGCTTAGTTCCAGGGGAGAAGGGGGCCGTGAATGATAGGAGAGAGGAAGCATCATGGAGCAACCGGTGGGGGAGGAGGAGCTAGGGAAATTCGAACAGTAGAGGCTTTTCACTGTTTTAAAATTTATATGCCACCCTTTCCATTATGACATAGGGTGCCTTGCAATCAATTAAAACACCTTACATTTCCTTAACCCTCCCACAATCCTTCCCTAACTTGCCCTCCAGCCCTAGCCCTGCATGGCAAACACCTGGCCCAAGTAGAAAGGTCTTGCATTGTTTCTGGAAGAGGAGTAGCCTTGGGCTCAGACGAACCTCCAAGGGGAGGGAGTTCCATAATTGTGGGGCAGTCCCCAAGAACGCTGCTCTGTGCACAGCCTTTGTAGAAACTTGCTGGGCAGACGGTCCCTGCAAGAGGGCACTCCCAGCTGATCTAGGAAGCTGTGGTGGGATGTGAGGGAGGAGGTGTTCTTTCAGATACTTGGGGCCCAAGCTTTGAAAAACTGTTGGCAGCCAGCGCAGACTCTGGAGCACTGGTGTCATGCGCTTCCTCCCGGCGACCCGTCCCAACAGGAGATGGGCCGCTGTGTTCTACACCAACGGCAGCTTCCAAACAGTCATCAAGGGCAGCCCCATGTAGAACGCATTGCAATCCTCTAGCTTTGAGGTTACAAAGGTATGGACAATGGTGGCCAAATCTGATGACAATGGTCGCAGCCTTCTCACTAGCCGTAATTGGTGAACAGCGCTCCAGACCACCACTGCCACAGTGGATCCAAGAGCCCTCCAAGGCTTCAAACCTGAGTGACCAAAGGAGGCTGGACCCCATCAATAATGGGGATCCCTATGTCTCCTAGGTCACAAGGCCGGCCAACTGTCATCGCTTTGGTCTTGTGTGGATTCAGCTTCAATTGGCTTGCCTGCGTCCAGTCCCCAATGGCAGTCAGGCACAAAGGAAGTATTGAGACTGCAGGATCGCAGATGAAAAGAGGCGAGACCGACCAAGTTGGGTGTCGTCGGCAATGGCATACTGATGGCACTTGACTCGACATCTTCCTAAAACCTTGCCCGGGGGCTTCAGATACACATTGAACAGGAGTGGTGCAGGAATTACTGTTTGTGGGAAATCACAATCTCTAGGCTGTTTGTCCAACTTTTTCCCTTTTTAATATAGTTCAAGCAGAAATTCATCGGAAACAGACATTTTTTAGCAAAGCAGGTTTATTCTAAACTAAAAAGGTTACACAGGAAGTATGGGGCTATGGTTAACACACAATACGGATTTAAAATAGATTAAAAATATGCTCCAAGAAGATATGAGGCAGCTAACTTAATCCAATGATTATGTAGAGGGGTAGATGAAAAAAATCTACTTAAAAATCCTAAATTAGGGAAGTTTTACCTACTCTAGAAGGATGACCAGTCCCTCTGAAGCAGTGGTTTCTTGCCCTTCTAAGTTAAGGCAGAGCAAAGCTTGTTCTCTTTGCTGGAGAAATCTCTGGGCTGGGGGTGGGTTACACTCAGCCTTCAGAGTTGGGGTCTTGATGGCTTATGCAAATGGAGACAAGATGGGACCCTGTGGGGCCCCACAAGGGAGCTCCCAAAGGGACAACGATCCACTGCTCATCACCCCCCTCTGGGTTCTCCCAGCCAGGAATGAGCGGACCCACTCAAGAACAGTCCCGCAAAAGCCCTGACCGATCAAGCAGCCGTGCCAACAACACCCCATGACCAGCTGTATGAAAGGCCACGGAAAGATCCAACAAAAATCAACAGGGTACAATTGCCCGTTCCGATTTGTCCAGTGAACGTACTCCATCAAGGCCACCACAAGCACAGTTTCGATGCCGTGCCCAGGAAGAAATACTGATGGACATGGGTCCAGGAATCCAGTAGCATCAAGATGTGTACACCTGAAGCTGTGAGGGAACCACCCGCTCAATACAGAGATGAGTCACTGTCCAGATTATACTTTATTTATTTATTCAGCAGGAGTTGTATGACTGCAGTTTTAAGGCCATCAGGCATCCTCTGCGCCTCAAGGGAGTCATTGACAACCCCAGCTAGCAACAGCCCCAAAGTCTCCTGGCTAGCTTTCACCCGCTAGGATGGTCGTGGGTCTGATTCACAACTGGCTGCTGGCATCAGTTCAAGTACAGTAACAAAAGGTATACAGTAGCAGTATCAACTAAAGTCAAAACAACATCAAGGTACTGCTACACAAATGGACAAATGTTCTAAATTTAATACAAAAGAGAAAAATGCACAAAAACACATGAAAACCCCAAATGGGTATTGAAGTTACTGTTCACTGAAGTGCAGGAAAACACAGAAGCATATGGAAGACCCAATTTTTCGCCAGAAAAACTGGCTTCCTCAGGGGTGTGTACAAGCTTCTTTCTGGTATGCAGTAAATATTCAATCTATAGGTATAACCATATGAATAAGTAATATCAGACAGTTTACAGTGCCAAGAAATTAATATACAAATATTCAAGAGAGAGTGGAACGATATAGACCGAGTATCAAAATGTTACAAAGGTTGGTTAACTGTAAATTAACATCCACATTTCTAGCATTGACCAACAAAACCATGTTCTTATCCAAGGAGACAAAGGAAGTCTTATGGACAGAAAATTCATATTAGAAGGGATACATACTGTCTTCTCTAAATATCTAAAAAGTAAATGATAACCTAACCTGAGGAGCCACTTCCCTATTCAAAATGGTCAGAACAGACCCTAAGGACTAATGTGATCGATGTAATTAGCACTGACCTTCTCAAGATGCAAGTACCTGCAGTGCTTTCTGGAGTGGTTACAGGATTTCTTCAGAGTGTCCTGGAATCAATGCTAGCTTCCTCAGGACCTAACAATCACAAATGAAGTTTTTTTTTCATTGCATCCCAACTCAACCCTTCGTATTGTCAAACACCACCATTGAACAGCTGCGATCACTTACCCGCCTACTGGGCTAAAGTTTTTAAGGGAGCATGCAGACAGCTGGGAGTGAATTCTTAATCCCTTCTTTGGCTCCAACAAGTATAAGGCTGCCAGCCCACCTGGAATTCATAACATGACAAACGTTTACTAAAGAGCCAGAAGTGGTTGTGCTAAAATATGTACCCATTGGGAAGAGAACTCATTACTTACAAATATTACCTTAATTGTCTGATCAAGTGCTGGTCCAGCTCCACCGTCCCCAAGGACCCTTATGAAACGAATGCGGTTTAAACTGCTAGAGTGGGGTGGAAGATAGCAAGATCCTACCCACTTGTAAGCAGGGATTCCAGTCTCACGACACCTAGCGTCATGTGAAAGGATACTGTCCATTAGACAAAGGAAAGCGGCTCCTTAGGGTAAGCTCACCTTATTAACAATCAGAAATATCTGTATCACCCCAGGCTAAAATAAAAATTCCTACTATGATGCTAACATAATACTAAATTCATTAACAGTTCCATCAGCCCAACGCATTCAATATAACTGAGACCATATGGTTGTATTGTGTCAAGGGTAATTATCCAATAGACTTCTCGCTCTGCTAGAGTTTTAGGGTTGACCGGTAGACCAACCTTTTCAATGCCCCCACGGACACAGACATCATTGAACATAGGAGTAAATGAAAGAACCGTTCTGCTATAATTTAGCCGATAAAGACCAGAATCACTTTTCTTCTGGGGGGCATTGAAAAGGTTGGTCTACCTGTCAACCCTAAAACTCTAGCAGAGCGAGAAGTCTATTGGATTACCTCTCAATGTTATATTGGATGTGTTGGGCTGATGGAACTGTTCATGAATTTAGTATTATGTTAGCATAGTATGAATTTTTATTTTAGCCTCGGGTGATACAGCTCTCTGCCCCTGCATCCCAGCTCCGACCACAGTCAAACTGGTACACGGCTACCTCTAGAGAAGCCAAGAATTGGTCTAGTTTTGTGCTAGTACCAGCAGCTGCCATGTTCCCTCTAACCCCACAGTTGCCGTAGGAAAGAGGGGGGAAGGAAGCTGGTGGGGCAGGCTGGGAGTTGGGATGAATGTCCTAGGTCCTAGACCCTGGGGTGGAGGAGGTCTCTTGTGGCCCCTTACAGATGTATGACTTTAATAACTTCTACATGAAGCAAAAACAATTGCAAGCCTCACCACCTCTTGTCTTAAATGTAAGGCAAATTGTCTTTGCTGATTCAGGTTTTTAACAGCATGTGTAAGGGGACGGGAGGAGAAAAACTCACATTAAAAAAAATTTCCACAAACCCAACCTCCTGCCAAGCGGAACACTTCACTGCACACACGGCTCCCCAGGGACATGAGGCAGCCTGCTGTGCATGACCGAGATTAGCTCCATCACTTAACGTATCGCTGGGAGGCTTCCAGGCAATAATCAACTACAATCAGGACCGTAGAGAACCCTTTATTGACTAAAATAGTGCAGAGCATTGGGTGACTGTGATAAAAATGCTTGCTTTCTTTTCGTTGTTGCTAACGCTAATGGGCTGCAGTGCTGATTGTCCCAGAACATTTATGGAATTACCTACTCAGTTTCCACATCCCTGTAGACAGTAATAGTCTTCTACATTCCTATAGGCAAATAGTTAGCATTCAACTCTGTGTTTAATTCCTGCGAAGCACTGAGTACAATGACAGAGGAATTATCTGCCTTGGAGTTATAACGTACAAGCGAGGAAGGAAAGCTGCAGCCCGAAGTTATATTGGTTGCAAAGTATTACAGAAGTGTTCCTGGAAAACAGAGTGCCAATTATGAAAATCTGCATGAGTGGAACAAGCCATTCTGCTGGTCAGTCAGTGGAACAAAGTGTTGATTGCTCAGTTTGGGGAGGCAGAATGCTAATTTTATTTATTTTGATTTATATTCCACCGTTTCTCACAGGCTCAGGGTGGCTCATAATACAAAAATATAAAAAACAAATAAAATTCTTGTTAAATCCATTAATGCCCCTGCCTTCCACACCCTATCCTTGCCTGCTAAAAGCCCAACCAAATATCTTGCATTGCCTTCTGAAGATGCCCAGACTCGGGCTTTGAAAGCAAACCTCCAGTGGAAGGGAGTTCCAAAGCTGTCGGGCCATCCCTGAGAAGGCCTCTCTGCGTACCCTTTGGCCTGGACCTGCTGCGCTGCCTGGAGAAGTTAGAGAGGTTCGTGCCCATAAGAAAGAAGGAAACTTTCTTAACCAGCAGAAGCTTGTGAAGACCGAATTATCACTTAAACTGAAGGCGATTTTAGATTGCCAAAATGGACTGCGATTCCAGCTCCATCGGAACTGGAAGAAAGGGCTCTAACGACTGTGACTGCTGGGTAACTACTAGTCCAGGGGCAGTCAGACTTACCTGGGCAGCAATCTTCCCTGGCTAGCCATAACTCCATGTTTCTCCCCATCCGTACCGTAGAATGGCAGAGTTGGAAGGAATTCGAGAGTCATCTAGTCCAGCCCCCTGTTTGGATGCAGGATGAGAACTGAAATCAAGGTCTACTATGTCCACAGCATCCCCCTCGTCCACTCAACTAGTTCATCTAGCAAAGGACGAGACAAGATTAATCTGGCTTGACTTGCTCCTGACCAATCCATTCTGGATATAAGCAATCATCGACTGTTTTATAACCTGTTCTAGTGTTTTCCCTGGTATTGAAGACAGGCTGACTCATCTCTTAATTTCTTGGATCGCCCTTCTTCCCTTTTTTAAAGATAGGAACATTTGCATGTTTCCAGTTTTTGGCACCAAACTGGTTTTTCAAGAGTTCTTAAAGGTAATTGACAGAGGTTCTGAAAGTACTTCAGCTAGTTCTGTCTGTGAAGTCTTGAATTCATTCAAAGTAGCCAGGGGTTCTCTGATCACTTCCTTACTATTCTGATCTGCTGTCTTTCCTCCTCATTGTTCATATACCTGTTGCCAGTCTGGGCACAGTTTCCCTTTTCTGTGAAGACTGAGGCAAAATAGGAGTTAATTTCTGGCTTCTTTTTATCTCCTACTGACTCTGTCATCTTCCCTGAGCAGTGGATTCACCATTTCCTTGTTCTTCATTTTACTTTCGACATATTCTTTTCTAAAAAACCCCAAAACTTTGTGTGTGAGAATTCCCCACTTGCCTGAGCTCATTTTGTGCCTTCCCAGCCTCATTGCTACAAACTGGGGCTACACGTCTGTACGTATCTTCTCCTTTCTCGGATGTTTCCCTTGTGATTCTTAGCTCGCTGGGAAGCTCCTTGTGCGGCCACAGGGCTTCTTTGGATTTCTCCTCTTTTTCTTGTTCATGGGAATTGATTTGTGATCGTCTCTTCCATGTATCTCACTTTGTTTTAAAACGTTTTATTTTTAAAAAAGTCGCAGCCTGTAGACCTGTCCCCTGTAGCTGATCTAGCCGTGGAGTCCAGGCGCATAGCTAGGTTGCCGTGGGCCCTGGGGCAGAAGATGGAATAGGGCCCCCCCATCCCTTTCTTCCAGGAGCTAGGATCGTAGCTGCACCGGGAAGTGTGGGCCCTGCAGGCTGCACCGTCTCTCCCTAGTGTTGCTCTGCCCTGACTTGGGAGCCTGCCCAGTAGCCGCTTTTTTGGAAGTTGACGAGTTTTCTTTGATGGGCTGTTGTGTTCACGCAGCCCTCCCTCCCCCTCCCAGTGATACATTATGGGTCCTCAATACCTTCATGAAGTTGCAGCCATAACTCATCTCCTTGCAGGACCAGACTGGTTATCTACAGGCCTCTTCTACGGGGCAACGGAGAAAATAGCTTGTTTTTAAGTGCACAGTTGGTGAACATGAGCTCCTGCCTTCTGGGCGCCATTTCCAGCTCCGTGGCCATTTCTCAGGGTCATGCAGGTGGCCAGGAGCGGTCTCCCCCCCCGCCCCCCATAGTTCGTATTTCCTTCGGCAAAATTAAATTTGCCATGATCTCATGGAATCCAGTTAAAGATCTGTCCTCTCGTTTTCTAGCACCACATAAATCAGTGCGATACTTTCTTCCTCATTAGACGGACATGCTTCTCCAGAGGAAATGCTGGCTCTGCTTTGGTGACTGACCAAAGGATGAGAATGTGTTTCTTCAGGGGGGTTATTTTGGATGTGCGAGTTAAATGGCAACTGGCAAGCTATTGGAGATGAAATTGGCAGGCTCTTAAATAGAATTGTAGTTCCAGGTGGCCTACGGAAATCCCGCTTCTCGGATGATTTTGCTACAAGGCCTGGGAGAACGGTCTGGATTTAAAACATTTTTAAAAAGACTAAAAAAAACAAAAACAAACCAGCAACAACAAAAAACAGCAGTAAGAACAATAGTTAGATCTTCTAATAAAGACAAACAACAAACCTTTTGTTCACAATTGACCTCCTGTTGGATTTAACTAAACAAAGGCTTCACTTACAGAAGGGGTGGATGGAGAAAGAGTTGCTTGTTCTTTTTAACTCAATCATTCATTGATGTTGGATATTGAGTAAATATGTGATGAGACCCCCAGTCATCTTAAAGAGCATTGGCAAAGTTGTAGCTAGTCAAGTGTGAAAGGGTTAAATAGCCTTTGTGTCAGTTGGTGGTTTTTTATTCCCATTCCCATCGAGCACCTTCTGAAATAACAGGAACATCTGGATGTGACAAGGATACCTACCCAGGCTCAACTTTTTCTCTGACCTTGCCTTGGAGCCGCAGATTAGGCTAGATGACCCAGGTCCTTTCCAGCCTTCCCGAAAGCTTTGCATGAAAGACACTTTTCTTCTATGAAGAACCTGGGCAAAAGATGCCATTTTTTGAGGTTAAGCTTTATAAATATGGCCCAGAGGGCAAAACACGTCATGGTCTGTATTAAGGGCATGACCCTGCAAGGATGCAAGTTCTGTTCTATTGGGTACGAGGAAAAGTCCTTGCAGGTGTTGGAAGCTGGAGGCATCATGGTGGGCAATTCACAATTAGCTACTCGGCTGGTACAAACCCCTAGTTTAGTTGCCTTGTTTGAGCTGTAAACAGCTCGCCTCTCAAATTATGACTGCAGTATATATCCACCCCCTAACCTCCCCATGGCAAAACAGGATCTACTCTGTAATGACCAGCCTCTGCTTCTGGATGGTTCTGGTCACAAAGTTCAAAATGGCTTTACTTGGGTTGGCAGCAAAAAGAGGCATCAGATCAAGCGCTGAGGCTCTGCTTAGTTGTAAATCAGTGTGTTTCAATGGTTATAGCAACCAAGGAGAGTGCACGTTTATTTGGAAATTACCTCAAGTACAAATGGAAAAGTTGATTTAAATAAACAGGGCTTTCCATTTGCAGATTTAAATTGGGTTTGATTTCCCCCCCCCACCCCCCCCCAATTGGTTGACCCTGGTCCGGCCAACGGTCTGGTCTTGCCTGCTGTCTTGTCACTGTTGTTTTTGTCTATTATCCCCTTCCCTTCTCACAGGGTGGGTTACAGAACCCCAAAATATATTCACAAATTCCTAAGCCTGCCTTAGTGCTGTCTTTGCTGGTGGACAATCCAGGTAGTATTAATACTGTATAACTTGGTTTAAAAGTTGCTAAAGACCTGAAATTAATAGCACTTCCTTTATAAAAAACAAACAAAAAAACCCCAACAAACAACAAAAATCTTCAGAGAACTTAATTTTCTCTTTCACAGCTTAATCTCCTAATAATGAGAAACCCTACTCCTGCCTTCTGGCATTGTTTTATCCAGAGAAGTCTTGCACACTTTTGTATGATGGAACCAATTCCGATAATTGGAGAGCGTTTGGGGTTTACGTTAATGGATCTTACTAGATTTGATTTTGAGTCAGAGTGTGAAACCCTGCCAGCTTGTATTTTCAACTCCCCAGCTATAAGTTTGGAATCTCCATGATCAAGTATTGCTTAACTATTAAAAATCGTGTCGGCCTTGAACAGCAGTAGCCTAGAGCCTCTGAAAGCTTGTGGGGAAGGCTTCCAAGATCCTGAACGGTGAGGAGAAAATGAATAAGGAACTAGGATTTACCATTTCTCCTAATACAAGCGCAAGTGGGACCCCTGATGAAATTTCTGGGCAGCTGGATTAAGATGAATAAAAGGAAGTGCTTTCTCTGCACAGTTAACCTTTGGAATTCCTTGCAGTGGGATGGTAAGGCTAATATTACAAGTAAATTCCAAAACGTTCTAATTTGAAATTATCAGCGGCTGCTAGCTGAGATAATTGGGGGGG
>QEPC01005668.1:567232-586902 GCA_003113815.1 Sphenodon punctatus | reverse complement strand
CCCCCCCCCAATTGGTTGACCCTGGTCCGGCCAACGGTCTGGTCTTGCCTGCTGTCTTGTCACTGTTGTTTTTGTCTATTATCCCCTTCCCTTCTCACAGGGTGGGTTACAGAACCCCAAAATATATTCACAAATTCCTAAGCCTGCCTTAGTGCTGTCTTTGCTGGTGGACAATCCAGGTAGTATTAATACTGTATAACTTGGTTTAAAAGTTGCTAAAGACCTGAAATTAATAGCACTTCCTTTATAAAAAACAAACAAAAAAACCCCAACAAACAACAAAAATCTTCAGAGAACTTAATTTTCTCTTTCACAGCTTAATCTCCTAATAATGAGAAACCCTACTCCTGCCTTCTGGCATTGTTTTATCCAGAGAAGTCTTGCACACTTTTGTATGATGGAACCAATTCCGATAATTGGAGAGCGTTTGGGGTTTACGTTAATGGATCTTACTAGATTTGATTTTGAGTCAGAGTGTGAAACCCTGCCAGCTTGTATTTTCAACTCCCCAGCTATAAGTTTGGAATCTCCATGATCAAGTATTGCTTAACTATTAAAAATCGTGTCGGCCTTGAACAGCAGTAGCCTAGAGCCTCTGAAAGCTTGTGGGGAAGGCTTCCAAGATCCTGAACGGTGAGGAGAAAATGAATAAGGAACTAGGATTTACCATTTCTCCTAATACAAGCGCAAGTGGGACCCCTGATGAAATTTCTGGGCAGCTGGATTAAGATGAATAAAAGGAAGTGCTTTCTCTGCACAGTTAACCTTTGGAATTCCTTGCAGTGGGATGGTAAGGCTAATATTACAAGTAAATTCCAAAACGTTCTAATTTGAAATTATCAGCGGCTGCTAGCTGAGATAATTGGGGGGGTTTGAATCTCATCTTCATGGCGTCCGACTTCTCAGTTGAATGTGGGAGTGAATGACGGGATGGGTTGCCCCATAAACGCACTGCACTGGCTGCCTATAGAGTACTGAGCCAGATTCAGGGTTTTGGTCCTGGCCTACAAAGCCCTACATGGTCTTGGCCCTTCATACCTCAGGGACCGCCTCACCTTCCGTGCCCCAGAGCGGTCCCTTCGGTCTGCCGAGGGCGCCTTCTTGGAGGACCCCCGCGTAAAGCGGGGGGCCACAATGGAGAGGGCGTTCTTGGTGGCCGTGCCGCAATTATGGAACTCCCTCCCGGAGGAAGCTCGTCTGGCCCCAAGTTTGTTGACCTTCTGCTGGGCCTGCAAAACCTGACTGTTCTCCCAGGCCTTCCGANTTTTGGGGGGGGGGGAGGGTGGGTTGGGAAAATAAAATGGGGGGGTTGGATGTGGGAAATGGGGAGGTGGTGTTCGGTGGGTTTTATGGGGCTTTGGGGTTGTTTTTGTATTTTAACTGTTTTTATAGATTGCGTCTTACGTTTTATATATGTTCTGAGCTGTCCTGAGCCATCTTTAGGGAAGGCTTTGTGCCCTTTCTCTGAAATAGCTGGTACTGGGCTAGATGGGTAGGCAGTTGGTTTGGATCTGTATAGCAGCTGTTCATGGTCTAGTCTTGTTTAAAACAAGAGAGAGAATTTTGTCTCTTAGACTTGCAGTATTTTTGTTAAATCCGTATGAACTCCTGGTCATCAGACATGTTAAACCCGTGTTGCCTCCAGTAATCTGGATTTTTAATTGTCAAAATGCTATGTGGCTTTTTAAAAATGGGTACAACTGGTACAATAGCAGCACCTGGTATCATTTTGTGATCAAACCATATTCCTTAGTTTTCAGTAGAGGTGTAGGCTTGTCTGTCTGACCTTTGAGACTGTTTATTGATCTCGCTGCTAAGTTGGCATGCCTGCTTCTTTATGTTTAAAGCTTGGGGAGCGATGAAAAGAACACGCTTCCTTTCATGTATGCGGATGAGCACAGCGAAGCATTTGAAGCACTTTTGATGCTTTCAGAGGTTTATTTTCCTTGCTGGAGCTGCTCCAATTGCAGAATCTGAAACGAGTTCTCCACTGAAGGTTTTGGAGCTCTTTGAACGGCCGTTACTCATGTGCAGGGGCTGAGTGGCTCTGGGCTGTGGATTAGCTTTGTTAGATGCTCTTGCAGGGAAGAGGATGAACTTGTCCCATAGAAGAGACGAAAAATCAGTGTGGAGAGAACAAGAACTTGAGATGGGCGTGGTCCATTACTCCTCAGTCCTTCATTCTCTTGTCCTGTCAGGTGGAGGCTGCCCTAGCTAAACCGTGTGATCAACACCTAGCTCTTGGGGTGGGAGGGTGAGAATTAACCCTGGGAGGAGAGAAGCAATACTAGGGTTAACTCTCGATAGCAGCAAAGTTCCCACTGCTAGACCCCCAGGTGTGCGTGCACATTGCCCCCACTTGAATACTCCGACCCACGGATTGGCCCACAGGCAGCCTGGGCCCGGTCCGTAGCTTAGGGGGCCTCTCAGGCGTGTCACTGTGCCAGCCCCGTGTTGCCCTCCTGCTTTCGCTAAGCTCGGTTGGGTAGGAGTTTACTGTGAGGATGCAGGACCCATGGGAGCAAGCTACAGCTATTTCAATAACGGAATAACGTATGGTTGGGTTGCGTGACCGGAGGGCAGACCGCGCTGGCGTCTTAGATGAGTGCGCAATATTTGGCAGCTCCGGAGCAAAAGTGTTACGGATGGGATCCTGCCCTCGGGAGAACTAACAAATAGCTGTAAAGGCGGGCTCTCTGGGGCATGGGATCCCACTTGATCCAGGGGTCAGCCATAGGCAGATCTACTGGGACATCTCCTGCTGGCTCCTGGCTCCTCGGCAGCTCCTCTCAGGAGCGGAGAGCCTTCCCTGCTGCCACACTGGAGGAGGCGCTCTCCTAGCCGTCTTCTCTCTCTGGAGACACTGAAAGGCTTCTCCTGATCCCCACGTGTGCTTGGCTGGAGACAGCCTTGTGATCTACCTCTCAGCCACCCTGGCTCTAAGGTGTTCAGTCGGCCTACTGGACAGCTCCCAAGGAGCGAGTTAGTAGCTTTTCTCTTATTCCTCAGCCCGGCAATCAGCAAAGGGTCGGTCGGCTAGGAGAAAGGGCTGTGACTTGGGCCTGGCCTGGTGTAGCTGATCTTTCTGCCTTCAGTTGGGCCGTCTGCGTTGCTAAGCATCGCTAATTCTCTACTCCGACTGAGTCTTGCTCCCACAATCCCTGCTTGCCTCTTCTTGACCTTCAATTCCCTTCTCAAACCACCTTGTTCTCCTTCCTTTTCTGCACAGAATCTTGCCTCCTTTTTGGAGGACAAGGCTGATAATATCCGCCTTGACCTTGTTGCTTCTTTTCCTCTTGACCCTTCTCCTCTTCCTCTTCCCAGTTCTTTCCTATCTTCCTTTTCTCCCTAGCTCCTCGCTCTGACTGTTCCACTGATGCTCCATCCACTGTTTTGCCATTGAATCCCCTTCTGCGCCGTAACTAAGCTAAGCACGCACATCTGTGACTTCTCAACTTCATGAATGTATCCTTGTTTCTCCCAATGTTCCCTTTTCTTTTGTCCATCCTAGATTAGATCTATCTAATCCATGTTTGCTCAGTGCCAGGCATGTTACTGGCGCTGTATCAATAATTCAACTTAAAACCATGGCTCCTTATGGCCTGAGAAGTCTTAATCTGGAAGCCTCAAAATGCTGGTTTTGGAAGAAATATTGTTTTAAAAAAAATTGGGGGGAAAAATTGGCTCTTAGGAAATATATGAATTGGGCATGAAAAATCAAATAAGCTCTGGCCAGGCAAGTCATGCTAGCAATGTATCTGGTGCTTTTCAATCAACCATTCTCGACAGCCCCCTGCTCCAGTGGGTTTGCAATCTGAGACAGAGGGAGGGGAGGGGAACAGACGGAGACACCCCAGAAGCTGCAGGTGTATGTGCTATGAGAGAAGGGGGCTGATCTGTATCTGTAACGTGCAGGATTGCTAATCTACAAATATGCAGCCAGAGACTGGTCTGTTTAGTATGTTAAATTTAGGACAAACCCTTACCTGATATGGACAGAGCTTCCTGTCTAAAGTCAAAAGTTAGGTGGCTGTGACTGACGTAGAAATGTGCTCCAGGAGAATGTACGTTCTTCTGAAGTGGCTCTGTCACTGGAGAATTTAGAGCCACTCCTGCATTAGAGGCAGATTATGACAAGGTCTCGCCGATTACTATTTGCCAAGAAGGAGGAATATTTCAACAAGAGTTGGGCAAAGCTGAAGGTGGCCTCATTGACAGGCGACTCTAAGGGTTTTTGGGCGATTCTTAACAAAGTTATTAGGCCAAGAAGTAAGCATATTGTTCAGCTTATCCCAAACAAAGTTTGGGAAGAATTTTTTGCTACTCTTTATGCAGAGAGACAGGTTGAGATGGCTGACCTTTCGCCAGGAGAGACTGGTACTCCCTCCCGTCCATGGGGAAGAGAGGACTTCTCCCCGGATCTAATAGTGGATATTATCCAGGCCTTTAAGGAAAGGAAGGCCATGGGACCCGATTTTTATATCAGCAGAGATCCTCCAGGCCGCCCCAGTTTGGTGGGTGCAAATTCTCTCAAGCTTTTTCTTTTTTATTAGCAAAGATGGCAGGATTCCATCCCTGTGGACTCAGAGTACCATAATCCCCATATTCAAGAAGGGCAGCACAAAGGACCCATCTTGTTACAGACCTATAAGCCTTTTGTCAGCTGTGGGGAAAGTGTATGCAAGAATCCTCTTGGGACATCTAGACAAATGGGCAGAGGCTGGTAACATTATCCCCAGAGAACAATTTGGATTTCGCAAGGGGAAGTCTATATTAGATTGCTGTTTCGTCCTCCAGCATCTGATCTTTAAATATGTAAAACTCAAGGGGACGAGACTGTACCTGGCTTTTGTAGATTATACAAAGGCATTTGACACAGTCCCAAGGAAGAGGTTGTGGGTAAAGTTGAAGATTCTAGGGATAAACGATAATCTATTAAACGCAATACGATCCCTATATACCGGCAACGAGGCTCGAGTCAGAGTAGGAAGCAGTTTGAGCCAATCCATATCTATTGAAAGAGGCGTTCGGCAGGGATGCGTGTTGGCCCCCCTCCTATTCAGTCTGTACGTTGTGGATTTGGCTATATTTATCCAGAAAAGGGACACGCACCCGCCAAAGGTAGGGGATACTTATGTACGCATCCTTCCGTTTGCGGACGCTTTGGTCATCTGTTCACAGACAGAGTGGCATAGAACGAGCGATTGAAAGCTGCCATGAATACTGCTCAACTAATGGTCTAGAAATAAATGTTTCTAAGACCAAGCTAATGGTCTTGCGCAGGGGGAGGAATCCTCACTCAATGAAATTCAAGCTGGGCACTAGTACGGAAGGCCTAGTACGCGTTACTAGTGTGCTGAAGCCGGCAGCCACAGCAGAGCTTGAAGCCAGCCGCCGGATCGCCGCCGCTGCCCGGAGCTGAAGCCAAGGTACTGGGTGATCCCTGGGGTGGGGGTGTGTGTTAAACCCCCACCCCAGGGATCAACGGGACCAGTACACTTACCTGCCGGTGCGGGCTCTGGGTCGCCGGCGGCGGCCCAGAGCCCAGGGACTTAGGGAAAACAATTTTTTTTTAAAATCCAGGGTGGGTGGGGGGTGTCCCCCCTTCCACCCGCACAGCCTGGATGGGGGAGGGAAAGTGTTTGGGTTTTTTCTGTTTGTTTTTTTTACATTGCGGCCATTCATTTGAATGGCCGCAGTGTGAAAAAAATCCAGCACAGGGGGAATCTGGTAATTCCACCGGATTACCGGGGTAATCCGATACTGCCGGTACACAAAAAAACCGGCAGTATCGGATACCGGATCATCCAGTAGTCCCACACCTACGAAGTCCCTGATTTTCTGGAGGCACTCATAGTAAATTGTAGGGGCAATTCCCAGTTAAACATATGAGGCTAATCTTGGGGCCTAAAGGGAATGCCTCGGGGGCAGAGCATTCAGGACCAGTATATCTGGGTCTTCTGATTTAATAACCCAGCTAGCCGGCTTTCGTTTTCCAGCTTGATTATACTCAATTGACAAAGTGAATGATTTAAAGGAGGATCATGGGGGATAAGTTTGTGGCTGTATGTTTATGCTGTCTGCCACTCTGGGGTTATCTAGCTGCGACTGGGTTTTGGCTGCAACTATAGATGTATTTTTGTATTTAGAATTATTTTAGTATTATATTTTATTTTATTATTGCATTTCATTGTATTTTATTTTACTCTGTAAGGGCTATAGTGGAAGCTAGTCCCCAAATAAACTGAAACTGAACTGATAAGGTCCTGCCTTGCTTCTGGATCGTGTCCATTTCGGGCAGAGTAGGCAGCAGAGTAGGGGCTGAAATCCAGGTTTTTCTTGCATAATGTCTGATATCAAATTGGTGCCAGAGGTTGTAGCCCTTGAGATGTGGCTTTTTATGTGCTTTTTTATGTGCTTCTTTTATGTAGGGAGAGCTTACGCTAAAAACCAAATTGAAGAGGGTTCTAAGCCAAAGGCAGACCGGCAATGACACTTGATCATTTAGTCACTTCTAAAGAGTCCCAGTAACCCTGCTTGGATTGGACCACGGTCCCTCCGCAGTCTCTTGCCCTTGCAAGATTGCTCCATTTCTTGCTCCTACTTCTCGTATAGTTTCTAGCTTCCTACAAGTTTCTCCTTTTCTCATCACTCGGTGTCTCTGCATTGCCAGTTTGCTGGACACAAACACGTCTTGAAATATTGCACGGCAGCTCTTTGAAGTTCTTGCTTGAAGTTGGAACGAATGTCAGGCTTGTGTAAAGGATGGGATGTGAGCTGCTAGCTCAGAGTAATCTTCCTTTTGTCCGTAAAGCCTCCTGCATATTGCATCGGTAGCCAGCCCCATGTCACGGCCTGGGAGTCGGCACTGCGGTGTGTGTCACCGGGGTTGGCGCATGGCGCAAATGCGTTGTAACATGGTTGCTTGTGTGTGTGCATGGCCGGAACTGCCTCCGGTGCCACAACAGCCTTGCCATTTGATTGCTTTCTCCAATGTGCCACTCCCTTCCCCTTGCTAGCTCTCCTGTTATGGGCGTGAGGCAGGAGGCAGGTGAGAGAACTCTTCCTCCCCCCGAACAGTTTTTCAGAGAGACCACCTCCCCTCTGGTCTGGCGGCTGTGTAAATCCTGGTTCAGCTGCTGCTACTCGGCTCATTGGCCTGATCTGGGAGAAGCAAAAATGGCAGCAGTTCTGCCTTCCCCTCCTAGGGAGAGCTCAGCCACCTCTGGCCGTCCAGGAAGGCTTGCGTTGTGTTTGGCAGAGGTCCCCATGCTCGAAGCTGCTGTTCTGTTTGGCGGGCTGCATCAAGAGTCTGCTGTGCAGGCTGGTTGGTGGCCTGAGCCCAGCAGAAGCTGAATGGCCCGGTCGGAGTTTGGGAGCCTTCTCGGCCCAAACTCCATGGACTCAGTTGGCAAGAGGCTCTGACCTCCCGGAGCACCGGGACGTTCCAGTGTTCGGTGGGGGCGGAGCCACATTGGCCTGGCAGAGCACTGCGGTGTCAGCCCCGCCCCCCACTGACATGGGGGCCCGGCCTGGAGTTTGAGCACATTCAGGGCTCTACCATAAGCTGCAGCTGAAGGAGCCTGCCGGTCCGGGAGCCTGTTTTGAATGTTGCTGTTGGGTTGGAGACACAAGACAGAATAGGTAAATCTTACCTCTCCATGCCCCACCTTCTACCGGTGAGTCGGCGCGGGCCTGAACGTGGGTGCTCCTGGTCAGCACGGAGAGGTCAACTCCACCTCCTGCCTCTCAGGGTAGCAGGGTTGCTTTCACTCAGTCAGAAGAGCCCAGGCTGGAAGTCCAGCTTGGCTGCATTTTGCTCAGTTCTGATAGTTCGGAAGCGAAGCCGTAATACAAGGCCATTGGGGGCTCTCCCAGAACCCCGGCTAGTCTCCGAGTTTTGTTTTTCATGCAGTGGCTATCGATTTCCCTGTGCAACGTGGTCAGTGAGCGGCTCTGTAAACCATGTGCTGCATTTAGTGAGATTGTAATCTTTTGGCCATCTGCTCACTTGATCTCTCTCCCCATAGTTTGCAAAGCCAGCGCTGAAGGTGAGCCCCAGAGTGCAAATGATTGAGAAATTCCCCATTCCGTTTCATTCATTCTAACGTAAGGGGTTTCTCCCCTTCCCCCCTGTGGGACCTCGGTTCCGGTCAGTCTGCCTATTGAGCCTGCAAGGACTGCGGGGCTGGCCCGGTCAGCAGAGAATCTGAGCTAGATTTACCCCAGGCCTTGTGGCCCCACTGTTCCTCTGCACACCAGCCTGCTTGGGAGGAGGGGAGGGCCAGGCTCTGCTCTTACCTTGCAGGCTTTTTTTGGCTAAGTTTGTTTTTAATAAGGAGTCCGCCAGCCTTGGATGTTGCAAGGTGTTGAAGCCCTTGAAATTTTTTATCTCTGTCTCAGTCTGAATTGTGTGGTCTCTGGAATCTCACCTCTTTAAGGCTGAAGGCTTGATAGTCTTTAATTCTTCTTCTCCTCTCCATGTAACCCTGATGCTGACGCTTCTTCTGATTCTCTTTGGGAGAGGACCAGGCTTTTCTTAAGTGGTTGCCCTTCCGAGGCTCCTGCCCGGCCTTGGCTTTGCCCTGCAAAGGTTGTGTGCTGCTTGGCTTTCTCTCGAGTGGCAGCAGCCCGATCGGGAGGGAGTGTGGCTGGCACGTCACCCCCGACTGAACACTTGCTTCTCGGCAGGTGCCCTTTGCAAGCAGCCTGAGTGCCCCTAGAAACTTTTTCAGAGTAGATGTGGGCAGAGCATCGGCCCTGCTGCTTCCTCCTCGCAAATCTGAAACTTTCCTAGTGGTGGTCACTCAGGCAACTTGCAGAGAGCTTCCCTAAAGTACAGGGCCTGGGAAGCTGCTAATTCCCTCTCTCCTATTTGAGGAGTGTCGGATTCCAACGTTACCCCTATGTTATCTCCATCAACCCCACATCAGTCGTCCCTGTTTCAAAGAGACCGACTGGCTGCATTTCTCTCCAGTAACGCTGGGCACGCCTGCTCCCCACCTCTCTGGGAACAGAGGCACTACCATCTCTGCAGTAACTGCGGCGGCAGGCTCGCATGCACATCTGTTGTAGGATCCTATCCAGATCTCCCACATGGCTCTGCAAAGCCCTGTTTCTAGGCCACGGCCTGGGCTCATGTTCTTCATTATTCGGTTTTCAAGGCGGCAGCAGCAGCATGGGCGGATTATCATTCAGCACAATTCTGTCGGCTCCTGAGTGGCAGCGGATTGATTCTCTGTGCTACCAACTCTCCTGACAGCAGCTGTAGAGTTGGGGAAGCAGGTTACGGTTTCCCCCCCAGGGCTCTGGTGGGGTCAGTTGGGTCTACGTTGCCATACGTCAGGGGGCTAGAGCTAAGGGTTTCATGCAAGTAGAAACAGGAGGACTGGGATAGTGCGGTGTCTTACACCAGCCATGTCAATACTTCCATTTTCTTCTCTCCTCCTCCAAGTGGCTCTGCAGATTCTCACAGCTGGGATACATGTGCAGAGCTGCTCTTGGAGAGATCTGTTTATGCAGGACGTATCCTGCGGAAGGAAGCCTCCCCTCAGCCCAAGTTCCACTCAGCATGCTTATTAAGGGGCTTGCTGTTACGGCAAGTCGCACTGTGTTAAAATCACAAACCGAACTCACAAACATTCTACTCGTTATAAAATTGAGATTTAGACTATTGTGAAGTTTTGCAGGGAGGAGAACTTGTGGGGTATTAGATGTCTAAATCTCAGACAGATTGGTGGGGAAACAGCTGTTATACAAGTTTGAAAATTGGAGGCAAAACTATTCTCCCCCTCCCCCAGTTTTTGCAATTGGGCTGGTTTGACGGTGGAAAGTGTGTTTAAAGTTATTTGTTAGGAAGTTCAGAGGACTCAGAAAATTCAAATGTGGATTGTAGTCCATTCCTGCCGTTAGATTTTTAAAATCCTTTATGTAGTTTTAAAGTTCGGAGGTTTAGAAGTTCCCATTTTATCCTATGGAGATTGTGAAATAGCGAATGTTGCATGAGCCGTGTGCGGAAAGGGAAGAAATTAGAATAAATAAACAATAAGACAATGACACCTCCTGAATGAATCTGCCTTCGGTTGCTGAGTCCTTGCCAGCACTTGCAGAACCTTATTCTTGACTCCCTTGCCCCGTGGCGGTGTCCTCTTGTCTGTCTCGTTGTGGGTGAAGCACTTGTCTTCCAGATGGTGAAATAAAAGGAAGCGTTTATCGTGCTGCATTCCACCATTGCTGGGCCTGGGACTAATCCGTTTCATCACCTCTTGCCGGTAGGAAGAAGTTGCGTTGAATACACGCTAGATCAGTAACCCCAGGGAGTTACCCGCAATCTTTAGACTTGCAGCGTAGGTGCATGCGTACCGATTGTTCCACGGCAATTGTAGTACCTCGGGTTGTACCTTGGGGAGAAGGAGCGAGCTCACTCGTATTGTATTGGAGATAGAAGCTGCAGCAGTCGCAGCTCCTAGCAGAAAGGTTTTAGCTGCTGTATTTGAGATTTTTGTTTCGTTGTTGCAAGAAGGAATGCTACCAAGAGCCTATTCCGTCCTTCTAGACAGGATGCTTGTTAACTGGACTTCAAGTATGGTTTGGGGACCCACTGATTAGAATAGTGTGGTCCCATACATTCTGTATCTAATATTGTGATCCTGACCCCCTCCACAGATGGCAACTTTCCCCCTGCCCCTCCTGGGGTCTAGGCTGTTGGCTTCGGGATCTCTGCTCTACATGGTATTTCACAAGTGGTAGGCGTCTTTCACACCTGCGTGGACGCATCCTTAGATGGTCGGGAGAGGGGACGCGCATGCAAATCAGATGCTCAGCTGCTGTCGGGGACTAGATGAAATTGAGCCAATTGAGGCTGAATCCTGATGACTGAAATTAAGATGGTTACCTGCCCCTGTGACCTGGGGGAATTGGGACTCCCGTTATTGATGAGGTCCGGCCTTGTTTCATTACTCAGGTTCGCGGCCTTGGAGTGCTTCTGGACCCCTTGCTGTGCCTGGATCCTCCAGTTGGCGGCAGCAGCGAGCAGCTCTTTTCACCAACTCCACCTGGTGAGGAGACTGTGGCCTTTTCTCTCTGATTCGCACTTGGCCACTGTCACCGGCGCTTTCCTCACTCCGAGCCTGGATTATTGCAGTGCGCTCTGTGCGGGGCTGCCCTTGGTGGCTGTTCGGAAGCTGCAGCTGGTGCCGAATGGGATGGCCTGGCTCCTTTCAGGGATGGGTTGCCGGGACTGGAGCCCACAACACCAATCCTCTGGAGTCTGCGCTGACTCCCTATAGCTTTCTCAGCACAATTCAGGGGGCTGGTTTTGATCTTTAAAGCCCTCAATGGCTTGGGACGCATGTATCTGAAAGTCCGCCTTTCTTACCATGCTGCGTCATGGCCTCTGCGGTCGGCGGGGGGTGTCCTCCTGTGGGTTCCCCTGTTACTCTTGTTTGATTGATGGGGGCGCGCTGCCCTAGTGTTGTGGAACTCCCTCCCCCTGGAGCTCTGTCTGAGTCCAGGCCTGAGCATCTTTCGGCGTCGGCGCCAAAAGTTTCTTTTTGTTAAAGCATTTGGCGGGCAGGTATAGGGAGAGGGATTAGATGGGAAGTTGTTGGGGGATTGGAGTGGGTTGGGTTTTTTGTGGGGGGAGGGGATTGTATTGTGTATTTTGTAAGCCAACCTGAACCTCTGGGAAGGGTGAGGTATAAATATTAAATCAATAAGTTACGCAAAGGGAGATTTTGGTTAAATATCAGGGGAAGTTTCCTAACGGTAAGATTTGCGCGGTGAGGGGGCAGGCCGCCCAGCGAGGATGTAAGCGCTCTGCCAGCCGACGGGAGGTTTTCAGGGGACGGCGGGACGGCCACCTGTCAGGGATGCGCTCGCTGTAGTCATCCTGCATCCAAGCAGGGGCATTGGACTAGATGACCCCCAAGGTCTCTTCCAGCTCTAAGATTCCTCCCGCAGGCAACCGGTGGGCTGGCTGCTGGGTTTGCAAGAAGAACTCTTGAAGGTTTACAAGTGGGGAGAGGCTAAGTATGGTGGGATTAGAGCTCCAGTGCCCACTGGACCAGCTCTCGCCAGAACGGCTCCTGCCTGCATAGAGGTCACTCTCCCTGTCAGCCCGTACCCCAGAATTTCCCAAAGCACAGAAACAGGATTTAAAAGTTTGTCTGAGTCTCTAGCTCGGATCTCCCCCCAACTGTGCCCCCCCCCCAGTGTCAGTACCCCACAAGCACACCGGGCTTAGTTAAGAGTTTTATATTTGTACATCAAAATAGTTAGTGCAAGATTGGATATAGGAGTGCAAGTAAATAAAATAAATACAAAGACAACGCAAATCTACCTTGCATTATGAAATTCCTAATCAAACCCTTTGTCCTCTTCAGTTCATGCTTAACAGTGAATTTCTCAGCCAGTTGGATTTGGCTGGGTGCTGCTGAAAAAGTCAATTTCTGGATCTCCCCCTCCTTTGTCTGATGTTGGTTTAAATAGTTTGATGATGGTCCTTCAAGGCCTTTCCCGGTGCCTGTGTCCCGTTGCTCATGTCCCCGTGCGGCCACACGCGTTTACACCTCTCTTGTTTTGCTTCTCTCCCCCAGACAGCGCGCTGGTCTTGGGGCTCACAATCGGCTCGTGAATTTTTATTTTCATAACATAGCTTTTTCAGACCGTGTTCCATCAGAATTGTCTTGGTCTCTAATTCTGAGCGAATTGGTACCAGACATGGGTAGAAAATGTGAACATAAGTAGTTGCACCTGAAGCCTGTACGTTCCATGTGTTGTGTAGGCTGTTTGCCCAAGCTCTGTCGCGCCGAGTCATAGCTGTGCTTGGGGGTGCCGTGGAGTTCAGATAAACCCCACCGCCCCCACCCCACCTACCTGTGGAAGCTGTGTAGTTGCCATCATGGTCTGTTCATCTTGGAAATATTGTACATACAAATTCTGAATGGCTTGAGACTGGAATTACCCGAGTAAACTGCTTGTATCTCCAATGGACTGTGATCTACCGGTGGTGGCCAGGTGATCAGTGCCCTGTTATAAACTTGTGGGAATTGGGGGTGGGCGTGTGTGACTAGTCTTTGGCCTTCTCTTGCTGTGACTATTCCTATGGCCCAGACTTCCATGTAAGGGGGATCGTTTTAAATTCCGCAGTTGTTAAATGTTGACCGTCTAAACTGTTTTCTGTGTCTTTTCCATTGCTTTGCTACAGCTGTTGTGTGTCTCACTTTTGTAAGGCACTTAAGAGCGTAGAGTATGTATTTGGTGCATAATTTCAGAATTTTCGGAATCCGTTCTCTCCTAATGTGCTTTTTATATGCTGGTCTTACCGGTGTTATTTTTTGTGTGTTTTATAAACAGTAAAACCATATCAACCCAATAACAAAGCCCCAAGAGACAATGACTTACAATTTACACATGCGCATGGCCTTGCCTAGCCTGCTCTATGGAATTACAAATGTGTCGGTTAATTACATCAACCTATTGAAATTGTAAAAATCCACAAGCATTCTGAATGAAGCAGATGCATTTTAGTTGCGTTGGGTGGAGTCAGGAAGTTGTAAGTAGGGTAAACCACCGTGGCAGTGTCCGGTCAGTAAGGTCTGTGAAGTTCTCTCAATAGTGGCAGTCTGAAACCTTGATTTTTTTAAACAAACAAACAAACAAAAGTCGCCTCTGGATTCCCTCTGCCAGGCTGTGATGGCTTCCTCTTTCCTGGCGTGTGTGGTTCTGCCATCGTGTGCCTTTGATAGGCTTCTCCAGGTGGCCGCTGGCAGCTTCAGTACTTGGCGGAGGGATTGTTTCCTCTCCTGCATTAGAGAGAGATGCGTTCTCTACTTACAGGGGGCGCAGAGACTGCTTGTTCTACCTGTTTCCGGCTGCTTCTAGAGCACTGCAGGCGTTTCTCCTCAATAGCCTTGTCCGACCATAGGAGCAGTGGCAACAAAAAGACGGAGGGTGCTTTTCGACGTGCCACTGTGCCTGGAGATATTCGTGTGGGGGGTGTCTAGACGTGCTGCTGCCTTTGCAGACCGTGGCTCGCGCATTGTGTTGGTAAAACCCTGAGACTGAGGGTTTACCAATGCAGTTTCCAAACTGTGCCAGAGCTGTGGTTTGCAAAGGCAGCAATGCATCGAAACGCCAACCGCGTGACTTCTCTAAAAGCGAATTATTTAAATCGGCATGTTCAGCGGCATGTCTAAAAACACGCTAGGGCTGCTTTTACACATGACAAAAATGGGTTCCTCTCTGCTCGAGATAATATCGGGTGTTGTAAATGCTGGAGGTGTGTAATGTGTGAACGCACTATTTCCCTTTTATGCAGCGAGATCTCGCAGCCTTGAGAGTCCCCTATCTGGTGGGTCTGACAAGGCTGCGAGATCTCGCTGCATAAAACGGGGAATAGTGCATTCACACATTACACACCTCCAGCATTTATAACATCCGGTATTATCTCGAGCACTGAGAGGAACCCATTTTTGTCATGTGTAAAACCTAGAGCCGGGTCCGGCCGTTCTTCCACGGCTTCAGAACCTGTGATGTAGACGCCTGCAGCATTTCTCAGGTTTAAAGTGTGTGTTTACGCTGTGAAGTGCAAATAGCTAGGTTAAGCTCTTCTCCAAAGCTGTGTGCGTCAGCCTTGCCTTTCGTTTGGCAGAACAGGATATTTCCAGTTGCAAAAAGTCATGCTTTTTGAAGCATGTGAGGGAAAATGACCCATCTAGAGTTGGTTCCGCAGCTTGTAAACGAAGTGGCCTGGAACAGCACATCCCCTCACAACAGAAGGGCAGTGTGTAGCTAGACTGCTACGTGGTCAGTGCTCTACCGTGTGCATCCCCACGCCCCTGTGAATGAATTACCCCAGTTCAAAGCGGGGTTCTGGGGGGGAAGGGACCGATGTAGGTTTGCGTGTGCGCAGAACTGAAATTCAGGGGTTGCTGTTTCCCAGGCCTGCCTTGGGAGCTTGCGCGTCCGCTGTAACCTGTGCAATAAAACTGGACGGGGGCAAAGTCACTAAAGAGATGTTCTTTTCTTTCTTTACAGTTAAAAAAGCCAAACTCCAGGGGCCACCAGGTAAGCAAGATCTTTTCATTGGATTACGTGATCCGTCACGCTGCAGCTGTTTCCGTTCAGTCTTTCCTCGCAGTGTGTGCTTCCTGCTGCAGCCGCTGCGGGCCCCGGCGTGGCACAGTGGGCACATGGGAAGGAGTAACAGCATTGGAATTCTGGAGAAATTTGTCATAGTTCTAGAAATACTCTTCTGTCTATTCTTACGAATTTCCCAGGGTGAATATTGGTGCTCACTTGTTCACAGCAACAATTTGGGGGAACCCCTTTCCTCAAGCCCTCTCTTCACAATGATATTGCTCACGCAGAGTATTAGTTTGCCCAAGTCCCCTTCTTGGCTGGGAATCCCTTCCCTAGCTCCTCTTTCACCCTACAGCTTCATTGGGTGAGAACAAACGAAACAACAGAGACCCAGAAATGGGGGTGGGTGGTGGGTGTTTGGTTCATTTGTTAGGGGGTTACAGAGCAGGAACACGTGTACCTGGTCCGTGACCACCCGCATGACATCGTCCTCAACATCGAGGACAACGCTGTGCTGGCTAAGGCTGGAACATGTCTCAGTCCCCAGGCCAACATGGATTCCTACCTGCTAATTATTATTATTATTAACAAACATTTATATAGCGCCAGCAGTGTACCTGGCACTTTACAAAGTAATAAAATAGACACAGTCCCTGCCCCTAGGGCTTACAATCTGAGAGACAGGAGCTGGGGGAGAGACTTAGGAAGGGGAACAGAGGGAGAGACAAGGGGTCTAACATTCATGAAGATGCGAGGTCTCAAGTGCACGTACTTGGCTTGGTTACGATGAGAATGACAGCAGGCAGGTCCATGTTGCAAGGATAAGGGTAAACCGATCGTAGGTATAGGAATAGTGGCTCAGCAGGATAAAGAGTCAGACAGAGCAGAGCGAAAGAGGTGAGTTTTAAGGAGAGATTTGAAGGTATGAAGGGAGGGGGCGAGGCGGATGTGGACAGGGAGGGAGTTCCAGGCATGGGGGGCAGCGAGTGAGAAGGGACGAAGGCGCTTAGGGGAGCAGGGAAGACGTGGAAGGGTGAGAAGGGACAGAGGAGGAGCGAAGTGCACGGGCTGGAGTATGGAGGGCGATAAGTGCAGAGAGGTAGGGGGATACGGGGGTCGTGACCAGAGAAGAAGACCCGCGGGAAAGGAAAGCAGCGGGGGTTAAATCCAGCGCTCTTCCCTTGGTCCCTTTCACAAACAGAGAGGGGAGCGTGGGAGCCGCGCAGATCCTGAGCGCCTCTTGTGTTTCTCCTGCTGCCTGGTTGCTTTAAGCCGCTGGGCGACCGTCCCCACCCCACTTGGCTCCTTCAGGAAGGGGACCAGAGGGGCAGAGTCCCATGGGGGGCGGGGGGGCTGTGGGTGTTGGGAAACCTTGCTCCCACAGGACGCAGGCGAGTGTGCCATGACACTCGCAGCCCCCACCCTGGGCTATCCTCTCATTAGTAGTTACCCTTCATTCATTCATTTATTCATTCATTCATTTATCTTTAAACCTCTTCGTAGCGCAACTTTGCTCTATTTAGCTGCTTTTGTAACTCATTGGGATGTTGACAGTCATGTGGCATTTGACCTACGTTCCCAATTTTTATTGCCTACCAGCCGGTTTCTCCATAAAACAGCTTGCTACTTTCTCCCGTGCTGCCACTTTAAGGAGAATTTCTCAATGAAATGTACAACGCCGCTACCCGGACCTCCTCTAGGCCCGTGGCTGACTTTCCACTGCCATGATGCCCTGTAAACCTAACTTTCTGATCATCCCTTCCCCTCTCCACCACGCTTAACCCCACCAGCCCCCATTCATTTAATTCCTCTGACACGAGGTATGAGCTGTTTTTAAAATAAAAAACCCCTTTTCATTGACTTGCATGTCCTAGCCCTGCCTCTGATGCCAGGTCAGTGGGGCACAGGTCTGCTCGTCTCAGGAATGCCTCACTTGCGTTACGGTAGCGTTCCGTGGCCCCAGTCAGGGATCAGGAAGACGAGCATTCCCGCGCAATGAGACAGCTGCCTACAAAATGAATCCCTGTTTGACCAAGGCAGATCTCGACTGGCGGACTGTTGCTTGAGAAGGAGGGAGGGAGCTTTCTGATTACTTGGGGCTTCAGACTTCTCTTCTTTTGTTCCACTAAGGAGTAGCCAGGCCAGCAATTATGAAGCGGTGGGATTCATGTTCAGCATAACTGTTACAAGTCATTTGGAAGGCTTTCAGTCCGATGTGGGTTAAGTTCTGGTAAAGCCTGGCCCTGCGCCTGGTTCTACCGCAGCTGGCAAGAAGTTGTAATTGGGGCTGTGGAGTTACCGGAGTGTGTTCCCACCACATGTTTCGGATATTGGACTTTTGCAGGAACTTGTCCTTGGAATCCTCTTGTAGTGACTTGTCCTTGGAATCCTCTTGTAATGACAAGGTGTTCAAATCCCCTCACCCCCAGTCGCATTGAAACCCCCTCCCAAGTGGGAAGAAGAGACCAGGCTTGTTACGCTCTGCCATAAGTGAGTGCCACACACCTTCAAGAAGTTGGGGCTTCATTTTTTGTGCAAGGAACCAACCCATAAAAGATCTGAATAACTTGTCTTGGATTTTTATAAGCAACCAGTTGTAGAATCCCCTGGGCCGTGCTTTCCCCTTTGCAGCACAATGCATTAATGAGCCATCTCCTGTAAGAAGTGACACTGAACAGTCGTAACCTTTTTGTTGTTGTTGTTTGGTTTAGATAAATTTAATACGTATGTGACCCTGAAAGTACAAAATGTGAAGAGCACAACCGTGGCAGTGCGAGGGGACCAGCCTTGCTGGGAGCAAGATTTCATGTTGTAAGTACAGAGCTTTATTTACCGACACAAATCTCCTTTCATCTATGCACAACTTAGTACCATGACCCATAGCTACCTACTGCCTATTCCCCACACGGAGCTGTGTCAGGTCCTATGCACCTCGTGTGGATAGAGGAGGAACAGCTGCATCGGCCCCACACTCCCGAGTGTAACTGCGTCCCCAGGAGAGCGGGCGCATGGTCCCATTCCAACACTTCCGTAGCAAGAGGTTTGTAATAGTGAAAGAGCAATCCTACTGTGCAGTAATGAAGGGAGCAACTAGGTTAATCACAACCAGGTGTTGGATTATAATACCGCAAAGAGGCCAGTGAAAGTGAAGTCTTGTATACTGAACTAGTACCAGAGGGGAACACTGGAGTTCTGGGGCTGAAACGCAGCTTCAGAGAAACACTGTAGTCAAACATACGCCAGTAGATCTTGATTTGTAATAACTGAAAGGAACTGAATGATCAGTATGATAATCGGTGATTATTTCTTTGGTATCTTCTGACATTCAAAATAACGGGAGCCATTAAAACCTTGACAAACTCTGTATTCTAAGATATAATCTTTAATCTATAAATGCATTGACCCTCTCAGGTTCGAGGGAAATCTCTAACCTGAGTTGTCCAGTTAGAAGGGACGTGAGCCCTGTTCTACATAGATTGGTCCATTCTTTGTCTAGGTAGGACTACAGCTATTTCTAGCACTCCAGAGAACTGTGCAGGTTTGCTTCGCTAAGATTCTAGATTTACAGCTGGGTGTTTGAAATCAGAATCCTGATGCCTTCAGCCCCTTGACCCAGCTGCACGTTAACTCAAAGTTTGGGTATTGAGTTAGACCTAAGAAAAGGGGTTTGACCACAGTATGTGGCTCTGAAGATACTTGTGTGATCCAATCTGTTCACTCCATCGCCACTCTTGGTGGTCTCCAGCATTGCTCTTGCCTGACCTCTGAAAGCACAGGTAGGGGATTCTCTTACACCACTAGCTAATGGAGCTAGATGCTGGCTACTAGCTCCGCTGCAGACAATGTCGCTCTACTGCTCCCATGCACACCAGGCAGGGGCTTGTAACCAGGCTATCCATGTGGAATGCAGTGGGACTGAGTGAACGTTTGGCTGCTCCACTGCCACATGCAGTTGATCTTGTTGGTATCTACCTAATGCTAGTTAATGTTTATCCAGATTCAGAAAAGTGTGATGCTAAAGTTATTGACATTCTCTAGCTGCTGCTTTTACAAGCTCCCTGAAGAGCAGCTGTCGACCCACCCAGAAGAGGATGATCAATAAAACAAAACACAAGCTTGACAGTTGGATGCCTGTGTTAGAAGTTTGTATCGTTGTAAAATGAGACCTGCCCCAGTGCAGTGGCTGCCCATAGAATATTTTATTTATATTTATTTATTTATTTCATAGATTTATACCCCGCCCCTCCTGCAAAAGCAGCCTGGGGTGGCTTCCAACAATAAAACAATATACAATATAAAACAATAAAATACAATTTAAAATATTCATAACAATCAAAATATTAAAACAGGGCTCAATGCCTTTTTCAGCAATAAATATTATCAATAATAGAACAGGTGGAGGAGCTTAAAAACAAAACAAAACCCTCACCCTACCCTCCCACCCTCCCCAAAGGCCTGGGCGAACAGCCAGGTTTTGCAACTTCGCCGGAATGTCAACAGGCTGGGGACCAGGTGAGCTTCCTCCGGGAGGGAGTTCCAAAGGCGTGGCCCGGCCACCGAGAATGCCCTCTCCATTGTGGCCCCCC
>QEPC01005668.1:543813-565760 GCA_003113815.1 Sphenodon punctatus | reverse complement strand
TTGAAGTCGGTCTGAATCCGAGCAATCTTGTCTGCGAAGTAGTTGACAAACTCCTCACAGCGGGCCTGGGACAAGTCCCCATCCAGGTGGAGGGAGGCCGGACTAACCAGCCCCCGCACCACCCGGAACAGCTCCGCCGGGCGTAACTTCGCAGATGCTATGAGGGCAGCAAGGAACTCCTTCCTCACCGTCCTCACAGCCTCAACATAGGACTGCAAATGGGCCCTATGGAGAAAACGGTTGGAGTCAGATCGAGTCCGACGCCAGCGTCGCTCCAGCCTCCTGCCTACACGCTTCATACACCGCAGCCCCTCAGTAAACCAAGGGGTCCTGTGGTGATGAGACCGAGGCAGAGGGCGTCTCGGAGCCACCCTGTCAATGGCCTCCCCCAGCAAGCTGTTCCAACGCTGGACTAGCTCATCCAGAGTGACCATCCAAGTCCAAGGTAACTCCCTCAGGACCTCTTGGAACCGCTGGGGTTCCATCAGCCTCCGAGGGCGGACCATCCTAACTGGTCCTCTCCCCTTCTGGAGGGGGTGCACTAGAAGACCGGCCTGAAGGAGATATTGGTGACTTTCTAGTTTGGAATTGAGCATTTGTACCTTTTGGGCTTTGAGATGCTTCTCTGGTTCCGAAGCAGTCTTAAAACAGAGACCCAGAGCTGGAAGGGACCTGGAGGGTCTTCTCGTTCAGCCCCCAGACCAATGCCCGACTCTCCACACCCAAACAAACCTATCTAACAAGAAACGGAGCCTATAAAACAGTCTGCCACAAGAAGAGCCTGAAGCCGAGTGGAGCGTGCCCTGATGCCTGAAATAACAGGGGAGAATTGTATAAAAAGGAACTTCATGGATGAATCTGCACTTCACCAGCGTAGCTTTTGATAGCCTTCTTCCTAAAAGTATGACCAAAGCCGCCAGTTTGAAAGGAAACTGAACGGACACAAAATAATGTTTCATGGTGTCTGTTTCTTTCTTGCATCAGAAAAGACGTTCATTCTTTAACCAGTAGGTGGAAGAAGGGGGATGCAGTTAAAACCTTTTCAGCAGCATTGGCTGTAATTTCCTCTAATGAATCCACTCTCCATAGTACTTCATGGTGCAGCAAATGTTCAGTGTTTTCTGTACCCGGGTTCAGACAAAGTAGAGGTTGCTGTAGTCGCACCAACCTTGAAGTTTAGTCTCCAACTTGGAACAAAACCAAGTTATTTAGAGCAAAATAACATCATTGAGAAAGTACATTGTGGAGAAGTTCTCAGTTGTAAACGCTCTCCCTCATATTGTGCATTCATATCCCTGCTGTTTCATGGCAAGAGCATAAAAACTGCCTCTAGAAAAAAAATAGGTATTAGCGGGTGTGGACCTGGCTCTGGTGGAGCAGTGTCGAAAGTGCGTGGTCGCTGCGTTTGTTTTCAAATGGAGGAGACAAAGTAATTCCAATAATATTTTGAACCATCTTCTACTGGTGAGAGTGTTTTTAAATTTTGGAAAAGCTAATGACTCTTCCCCCCCCCCCCCCAAAACAGTTCCCCCAAGTTTTCACTCACTTGCTCAGACACCTTTCCTGCATTTCCCTAGTCTGTATTTCTTCTGGCTTTTTGCATGCCTGAGGAAGGGCCTTGTATGTGGCCCCAAAACTTCCAGAGTGTCTCAAGCTGGTCTAATGAAAGAGATCTGAACTACTTGATCTCACCTGCAGTACGCTGCTTTCAGGGAGCCTTGGTGGACAATGAAATCTCAAACGGTTGCACAGTTGAGCTGCTGTATCTGGAGTTGCTTTGGCATAGTCGCAGTCTAGGGACAATCCGTGGGCTTTCAGACTCTTCTGGCAGAGTTGGTTGGGGTCTGCTTTGACTGGCATCTGGTGTTCGTGTAGCAGTGCTTAAGAAATTTGGTCTTTCAAAGAAGAGCAGCTGCACAAGTCTTGCTCTGGAGAATGCTCACATAGTTCTTCGTGGATCTGATATTCCAAATGGTCGTCGTTAGGTGATGAGTCCTCTGTACTCGCTGAAAACAAGCAAGAAATGTTTCTTCTCCTGGTCAGGGAAGCGCTGCAGATGCGGGATGCTGACCAGTCCCACAAACCATTCCCTAGTTGCTGCTTAACTGGTGGGAAGAAGAAAACAATCCTTTGGCAGCCATGTCAATTGGGAGAGGAATTGGAACAGGGGTTTCTAGTTTTAAAAATAGCGGATGCGTTTTTAACTGTTTGCTACCTCCTGAAAACCTTGTGTTTTGAGGTGTTGGAAGAGATCCTTCTGAGAACCACTGTTTTTATCCACGGGGGAAGGAAGTGCATGAAACGTTTATCAATATTTCTGGCAGCCAGAGCCCCTAGCCAGTCACAGCATGGTCCCAAATAGCCACTTAGTGACTGAGAAGCACATGAGTGTTTCCTGGGAATAGCAGAACGAGGGACCTTCAGGCTGAGACGGACCTGTTACTTCTTCCCTCCTCCATTCCAGCGCAAGGTCCTTATGCTTATGGCTTCCTTACAAGCCAGTGTCTCCGTCCCCCCCCCCCCTAGAATGCTGCAGGGTTGCACTAGACAGTGCTGTAGCAAGGCCCACGTAAGCAGCTGCCTCGGAAAAGCTGTTGCCGCCCCACATGGTATTTTTAACATGGTTAAAGTAAGGGTAGTTGAAGGTTATTTAGAAAAAAAGTATTTTCCAGTAATAGAGCAGGTTCTTTGTACAAGAATGAACGTCATTCCAAATTGGAACGCTCTTGGCACATCCCTTTGCTTTCTAGTTTCCTCTCAAGTGTATGTCTCTTGCAGTGAGATCAGTCGGCTGGACTTGGGCCTCATTGTTGAAGTATGGAACAAGGGGCTGATCTGGGACACCATGGTCGGGACAGTCTGGATTGCACTCAAGGCCGTCCGGCAGTCGGACGAGGTGAGACAGAATGTGGCCTTGGCAGGGCCCCTTCACGTCACTGGCAACGTCCCCTCGGGACATGTTAGAGGATGTCTAACGTCCGATGGAGTGGGTGCTTTGCAGAGCTCCTGTGCCTGCCTAGTCTCTATGCTCAGGCGGAGCAGCTAGAGGGCACAGTTATAATAAAACAGTTCTCAAACTGGGATGCACCAAAGGTATTTTGGGGGAGGGTGCAAGAAGGTGTTTGCCATTTCCGCACTCTGAGCTATGGGGCTTTCCAAAATAATGGGGTGGCAAGAGGGGATGAGGGTGGGACCAAGTGCAAGGGCTGTGTGTGGGGTGATGGGGGGGGGGTTCAACTACCAGAAACAAGCAGAAGAGTGGGAGGCGCAGTTCAAAAATGTTTGAGAGCCCCTGTGATAAGACACGTTAAGATCAAGTTACTGACACAACAGCTCACCTGCTCTGTATCCGTATAAGCTTAATGACGATTCCCTAATAGGAGACATGCTTGTGGGTGGGCTCCGTTTTTGGAGACTCGTGCGTGGGGCGTTGAGGTTCAGAAGCTCTGAAGTCTGGAGTAGTAATAATGAATGCGGTTTATAACACATTGTATCCCCCAAAAGAGCTTGGGGTGGCTTACAACATTTTCAAAACATCCGTAACCAGGACAGTCCCAGCCAACCCAGCCCTGCAACTCTCCCTTGGAGGCGTTCCCTCCCCTTGCTTAGGGCCTCTCCTTCTCACAGAGGGGCCATGGCTATACTGCAGAACTGCTTACCTAGCCTCACCCGTCCCTCTGTTGCTACTGGAGTCCTTACACTTGCAAGTGTCTCCTGGAATTCATAGTATCGGGAATGCTGCCAGGACTGCAGGGTCAGGTCCACAGAGTCATGTAAGAGTCTAATCCGTGCCTTACCGTTCACAGGAAGGCCCTGGGGAGTGGTCTACGCTGGAGGCAGAGGTCTTAATGAAGGATCGGGAAATCTGTGGCACCAAAAACCCAACCCCTCATAAAATATTGCTGGATACAAGATTTGAGTTGCCTTTTGGTGAGTACACCTGACTCTTTAATCAAAGCGCTGTACGTGGAGGGAGAACCTTACAGGGGATTTAGTTTAAATAATTAGACACGGTTGTTTTAACCAGAGTCCAGTTAAAAGCACTTCATTGCTGATGAAATTGCATGCATGGCTCTTTCCTGGCTGGATCCTTTCCCCCTTGGATGGTGTAAACTCAGTCTCTACAGATTGTGTCCGGATTCTTTAGCTTCATGGGAGCTAAAATCCACAGAGGCGCTAAATCTTTGCGGAGTGCGGCACCAAGAGACTACATTCTAAAGTCGGGAGCGCACGTTTTGAGTCACCAAGTAGCTCTCTTCCTCTCAATAAGCGGGGGTGGGGGGGTGGGGGGGCATGACAGCCTTTGTCGATGACTTTCAAATCTGCTGCAAATTATCCAGCATGAGGTTCATAGAAGTTAAGCTACAGGTCACCCTAGACCAGGTCCATATTCCAGAGTCCATATTCTTGGCCATGGAAGATTTGTGTCTTTGAGCAAAATCCTTTTTTTTGCACGTGGAACAAGGCAGGCTGTGCAGAGTGTTGACTCTCAACACATCATCCTGAATTAAAAGCCAGCAGTTGTTGTGTTTCATGTCCCCCATGGTTAAGAGAGAAAGGCTGCCTCTCCCCAAAACAGCTTTGTTGGCTGCTTTTCTGCGAGGGGCCTCTCCAAGTCTCTTAAATTGATTTACGCGTCAACATTGTTCATTCCTTTTGTTCTGCGGCAGGGCTTGGGGTGTTCACCTTGATGGCCTTCCTGCTTGCTTTTAGTTGCCTGTGGTTCACGTGTGGGTTACTCATTCTACTTTATCAGACGTATGCTATGGAAAGACAGAAATGTGCTGCTTCTTACCCAAACACCTAGGTTGGTGCTGTCCATCACAAACATCTCTGAAGTCACCTCCACTCTACGGAGACCAACATCACTGACAACCTTCTCTTGGCTAAGTCTAAGGGCCTCTCTTCCATTCTTGTCCTCTTGTATCTCTCTACTGCCTTTGACACCATCAACCATGGCCGCCTCCTGAACTCAGTGCACTTCCGTTCTGCTCTCGACTGGTTCTCTTCAGGTCCCTTGAACTTTTTCCCTTTAATAATCCCTTTAATAATAATTAATAATCCCTTAATTATTATATCGTAGATTTTTTGTGTGTGTTTAAAAATTGTTTTTATATTACGTTGGAAGCCGCCCCGAGATGCCGTGGGCATGGGGGGGCGGCATATAAATCTAAATAAATAAATAAACTGGTCGTTCAACGTTTCTCTTGCTGGTCCCTCCTGTACAGCGCTCCACCTCTGTGGGAGTCTGTCAAGGCTCTGTCCTGGGCCCTCTTCTCTTCTCCCTCTGTATTCTTTCTTCAGGTAGATTCATTGAATCTCATAGGTTCAAGTATCACCCTGTGTGGTGACGACACACGCCTCCCGTGCTCTCCTTCTCCATCCAGTCTCGTATTGTTGACTCTCTCTCTGACGTTTCTTGCTGCCAGCTCGAGCTCAATATGGCCAAGACTCATCTCCCCCCGCACCCGCCAAAAACCCCGTTCCCCTCCTGCTTCCCTCTTGGTTCCCATTGAGGGTGTCGCCATCCAGCCTGTCCCTCGGGCACGTAGCCTGGGATTCATTTTTGACTCCTACAACCACAGAATTGTAGAGTTGGAAGGCGTCTCAGAGATCATCTAGTCCAACCCTCTGCTCAATGCAGGAAATCCACAGCTACAGCATCCCTGACAGACGCCCGTCACCCTCCAACGAAGGAGAGCCCCCCGCCCTAGACAGTGTCTCTTCCACTGTCAAACAGCTCTTGCCGTTAGGAAGTTCTTCCTAATGTTTCGCTGAAATCTGCTTCCTTGAAACTTGAGCCCATTGGGTTCTAGTCCTGCCCTCAGGAGCAACAGAGAACGAGTCGGCTCCCTCTTCTCTGTGACGGCCCCTCAGAGATTTGAATGCAGCGATCCTGTCTCCCCTTAGTCTTCTCTTCTCCAGGCTAAACACACCCAGCTCCTTCAACCTTTCCTCATAGACTTGGTTTCCAGACCCCTGACCCTCTTTGTCGCCCTCCTCCGAACCCGTTCCAGTTTGTCAATGTCCTTCTTAAATTGCGGTGCCCAGAACTGGACACAGGACTCCAGGTGAGCTCTGACCAGCGCAGAATCGAGTGGAGCGATTACTTCTCGTGACTTGGACACGAAGCTTCTGTTAATGCAGCCTCAAATTGCATTAGCCTATTTAGCAGCTGCGTCGCCTGCTGACTCATGTTCAGCGTGTGATCAACTACAGCCCCTAGAGCCTTGTCACATGGGCTGCTGCCGAGCCAGGGATCCCCCATGTTATGCTGGTGCGTTTGATTTTTCTTACCTAAATGCAGAACTTCACATTTGTCTCTGTTGAATTTCATTTTGTTAGTTTGGGCCCAGCTTTCCATCCTGTCAAGATCAATTTGAATCTTGTTTCTGTCTTCTAAGGGGTTAGCGATCCCTCATGGGTTTGTGTCATCTGCAAATTTGATAAGCATCCTCTCTACTTCCTCATCCCAGTCATTAATAAAGATGTTGAACAGTATCGGGCCCAGGACTGAGTCCTGAGGCACCTCACTCGATACCTCCCTCCAGATTGATGGGGAGCCATTGAGGAGCGCTCTTTGGGGACGGTTCTTCAACCAGCTGTAAATCCACCTAACGGTCGGATCATCTAGCCCGTATTGAACCAGCTTGTCTAGAAGGAGATCATGGGGGTCTCTGTCAAATGCTTTGCTGAAATCAAGATATGCTACGTCCACGGCATTCCCATGATCTACTAAACTAGTAACTCGATCAAAAAAGGAACTAAGATGAGTCTGGCATGACTTGTTCTTGACAAACCCATGCTGGCTCCTAGTCATCACAGCATTGTTTTCTAAATGCTTCCAGGATTGACTGCTTTATAATCGGCTCTAGAATCTTTCCAGGTATCGATGTCAGGCTGACTGGTCTGTACTTTCCCGGATCCTCCTTTCCCCCCCTTTTTGAAGATAGGGACGACGTTTGCCCGTCTCCAGTCTTCCGGCACCTCACCCCGTTCTCCACGAGTTCTCAAAGATTATAGACCAATAGTTCCAATATTACATCTGCAGCTGCTGGGTCTAGGGGTGCTCCCTGGCTCAGGGGCTGCTCCCCGGCTCGGTCTGGGGGTGCTGCCTGGGCTTGGGGACAGATGGAGGGGCACTCCCCTCCGCCCAGCTG
Organism: Sphenodon punctatus; assembly: GCA_003113815.1. Taxonomy (NCBI): domain Eukaryota; kingdom Metazoa; phylum Chordata; class Lepidosauria; order Sphenodontia; family Sphenodontidae; genus Sphenodon; species Sphenodon punctatus. The sequence continues at coordinate 558,600 of QEPC01005668.1, read as the reverse complement.
AAAGCCCAGCCATTTCGGGTCACTTACCCCATCCGTTGCTTTGCTGTCTTGGGCCTCGGGCCAGCTCCCTGCGTCGGTGCGTCGGGCTTGGGCGGCTACGGCAGATTTAAATCTGCTGCCGCGCTGCCGGCTGCCACCGGGAGTTGCTAGGGAGTGGGGGAGAGGCGGGGCCTCTGCCTCTCCCTGACTCCAGCTGGCCGCCTCTGCTGCCTGTCTCGGACTCGGCCAGGGGGAGTAAGAGAGGCAGAGGCCCCGCCTCTCCCCCACTCCCTAGCAACTCCCGGTGGCAGCCGGCAGCGCGGCAGCAGATTTAATCTGCCGTAGCCGCCCAAGCCCGACGCACCGACGCAGGGAGCTGGCCCGAGGCCCAAGACAGCAAAGCAACGGATGGGGTAAGTGACCCGAAATGGCTGGGCTTTCAGCTGGGTGGAGGGGAGTGCCCCTCCATCTGTCCCCAAGCCCAGGCAGCACCCCCAGACCGAGCCGGGGAGCAGCCCCTGAGCCAGGGAGCATTCCCCCTGGCCGAGACTCAGAGGGGCCTCCACGCTTGGGATCCCCAGCTCCCGGCCACTGTCAGGCTGGGGGCCCTGAGTGCAGCCTCCCCCCCCCCCCCCCCAAGGAGCGGTAAGGCCGGGCCTACTCGCAAGCCTCAGCTCATTCTGAGCTATAGCCTTTCTGACACCGTCCCTACGGGTTTGGGCTGCTCATCTGGGCTCGTCCTTGGTGATTTCTCTCTCCTTCCATTTCTTATACCTGTCTTTTCTTAGCTGAAAAAAATTCAGCTCATCAGAAAGCTCCTTGTGCAGAGACGCTGTTGTTTTTTTTTTAGATGTCTCCTGTTTTTCTTTCTCATTGGAATTGTTTGATATTGTGCTTTCAGTATCTCATTTGTTCTCTCATTCATGAATGTATTCTTGTCTCTCCTGATGTTCACGTCTCCCTTCCTTGTTTCTTAGATTGTAGGCCCTTTGGGGCAGGGACCTGTCTGTAACTGCCAGGGACACTGCTGGTGCTATATAAACATAATAATGCCTACAGCTGTCGCTCCCTCTGGCTCATAGTGAAGAGTGGAGTGACTCCCTTGAGATGGGCATTTTCCTCGATGATGGTTGGCTGACCCTGTGACCGGGGGAGGATTTTATTTATCTTTATTTTTTTATTTGGGATGCCCATCATTGATGGGGTCCAGCCTCCCCTGGTTACTCAGGTTTGTAGTCTTGGGGAGCTCCTGGATCTCGAGCTCTGTCTGGAACATCAGGTCGCAGTGGTAGCCAGGAGTGCCGTCACCAACTCCATCTGCTGCGAAGGTTTTGTCTCTTCCTTTTCAGATTGGGATTTGGCCTCTATTGTCGATGCCTTCATTACCTCGAGGCTAACGTAGCACAACGAGCTTTACATGGGACCGTTCTGGGGCTGCAGCTCGTGCAGAACGTGGCGGCTCGGCACTTGGTGGGGCTGGGTTGCCAGGGGCACACGTCACCAGTGCTTCGGAGTCTGCCCTGGCTGCCTATAGCGTTACGGGCACAATTCGAGGTGCTGGCTTTGACTTTTAAATTATTAAGCATTGATATAGCGCCAGCAGTGTACCTGGCACTTTACAGTTGTGAGAGAGAGACACGGTCCCTGCCCCAACTGGGTTACAATCTAAGAGAGACAAGGGGAGGGGGGGAAACGAAGCGTGGGGGAAACAGAGGAAGAGACAAGGATACATACATGAACTCATGAGGTCTCAGGTGGACGTGCTCGGCTTAGGGTGATTTCAGACATTACGAGATCACGCTCAACCACAGTGAATAACGATCAATTCCACGGCTGGGCCAAAGCTCCCTGCATGTCTGTTCGGAGGCCGCCAGATGTTCACCACAGTCAATCCCCACATGGGGTCAAAATCAACCACGCTTCCAGAGCTCCCAGCGGGACCATCTCTGAAAGCGTGGTCAAAGAGATTCCCAATGGGAAACAACAAAAAGTAAAGTCTGAACGGCAACCACCGGCTGGAACCAAAGAAAATGATTCCCAGCCGGGGACAAAGCACGCAGTATCACTGCCAGGCAACCAGCAACAACACAAACCGGGGAGGGAGATTTAAAGGGCACACGACAGCAGGTGCTTTGACCACGGCCCGGCCCGGGATCGGCGTAATGTCTGTTGCGCTGCCCCGGGCCGTGGTCCGGTGGTCCGATTCCCTGCCGTGGTCCCAGTTCCGTCATGTCTGTTCGGGGCTTTCCTTGACCACGGGGGGTGGTTGATCTGTTCACCCCCACCGGGAATCCACTGTGGTGAATTGGGACCGCGTAATGTCTGAAATCACCCTTAGTTACAAAGGTGTAGTTATTTAATGTTACACAAGATACGATGATTCAGGATAAGTCAGCAAGGGAGCGACGGGAACGAGGAGCCAGGGAAAGCTTGACGGAAGAGGTGGGTTTTGAGGAGGGATTTGAAGATTTGGAGGGAGGAAGCTGAGTGAATGTGTTCAGGGAGGGAGTTTCAGGTATGGGAGACTGCCAGAGAAAAGGGGCGGGTGTATTTTGAGGAGCAGGGGAGCCGTGAGCAGGCGAGGGCGGTGGCAGAGGAGGAGCGAAGCTCCCGGACAGGAGTGTAGCGGGAAATGAGTGCTGAGAGATAGGTGGGAGCAAGGCCGTGAAGGGCCTTGTAGGTAAAAACCAGGCGTTTGTGCCGAATGTGTTCAGGAAGAGGAGCCAGTGGAGAGAGGAGAGGAGGGGCTGCACGTGGTCAAAGCGGCGGGCAAGGGGGATGAGCTTGGCAGCAGAGTTATGAACAGAGATGAGAGGAGCAAGGTGAGAGCGGGGAAGGCCCGTGAGGTGAGAGATGGCCAGGGCACGGACAAGGGTTTTAGCAGAGGAAACCGTGAGGAAAGGACGGATCTTAGCAATGTTGTGCAGAGAGACGTGACAGGATTTGGTAACAGAATCGCTTTAAAGCCCTAAATAGTTTGGACCCTACTTTTGGTAAGGACTGGCTCCCTCCTCCTTTCCCTCTGCGTCCGCTTGGCTCAGCCGAGAGCACGCTCCTGCAAGTTCTGTCCTTGGCCCAGGTGTGCCGGGAGGGAGGCAGTCTCCCACAGCTTCGGCACTCCCTTCCCCTGGAGGCTACGCCCTAGCCTGATGGTGTAAGACCTATTTGTTTGGCCAGGCTTTAAACAGGCAGAGCGGGTGTGGGGTGTGTGTTAGATCATGGGGTCGGGAGTTTTATAAGTGTTTTATGGGTTTTATTTTGTGTTTGATGTTCTTATATGAGCAGTCTTGAGCCTTTGGGGATGGTAAAGATTACAAGAAAATAATGATGATCGAGCTTGAGTTTTAACCCACAGCTTTGGAGCCTGCGTGTCAGTCACAGAATGGAACTTGTAACCCCACCCAGTGGCTGGCCCAGACTTGGGTCCCTCCTCAGGGGGCTCTAGCCAGCCTTGGCTTCCCCTGCAAAGGTGGTGAGAAGAGACCCATCCTGGCTTCCTTCCCCCGGGCCCTGCTCTTGGATGACAGCAGCAGCCCTGCCAGGAAGGAAGTTTTAAGAGTGGGGCCAGGCATCGACCCCTGCCCACTCTGAAAACTTCCTTCTTACTGGTGCCCTTTGCAAGCAGCCCTGCCCCCACTCTGAAAATGTCCTAGCAGGGCTCAAGCTGCTGGGAGAAAGACTCCCTGAACCCCAGACTCAGCTGAGTGAGCTGCCCCCTCGCTCCATGGCAGCTCTGCCCCTGCCCCCAACTGTCGGAGCTTCTGCTGTGGAGTTGCTCCTTGTTTTGAGTCTGAGGGGGGAGCGCGTACCTGGGTGATAATGAAGAGTATTGTGTGTTGCATTTGCTCCCCAGGCGAAGGACTCCTGAACAAGACAAGAAAAGAGGGGTATGTGCATGTCTGTGTGCGAGTGTTTGCTCCCCAAGTACAGTTTGGGAGAAGGTGCACAAAACCCGTGGCTGGAAACTTGGAAAAGAAAACTGCTTGAGTATCCTCTACTCTTGTTGGCCAATGCTTGCTCCTCTTCTGGGTTGCTCCCAATCGCCCAGAAGTATGCACGCTGTTCAAGGCGGGGGCCCTCTATGGAAATGGCCTCGGTTGAAGCTACCTGCCTGATGTGGGGAACCCGTTGTACAAGGCAGGGGGAATGGGCTGCTTCAGGGGTTAAGCTGACTTGAACTCGGATTTATGTTCAGTGACTTCCATTTTTGAGGCCCCTTGTTTTCAGTTCTTCTCCAGCAGATCACGGTCCATAGCCATGTTCCTGTTGTGCCCTCCTTACTCTGCCTGCTCTGCAGAGAGAGAAACAGTAATTGGGGGGGGGGGGGGGTTGAACCCTCCCCAAACCCTCAGTTCTTTAACTTTCCGTTTTGTCGGGGGTTGGGGCGTGGGACCCCTAGTGTATCTGTTTAGGGCAGTTTTTGATGGGTTGGGGATTAGAGGTGGATATAGCTTTTTTCGTTTTGTTTTTAAATTGATAGAGACATCATTTTAATGCATGTATCTAGTTTTCTTTGTAACCTGCCTGTGCCCATGGCTTTGTGGTAGGGCAGGATAAAAATCCAAATCAGTAAAAATTGCTGAGGGCCTTGCTCCCTGCTGTTCCTTGCTCCCTGCTGTTCACTCTCTCCCTAGCAGAGAGTTCATTATTATTATTATTAGCATTTATATCGCACCAGCAATGTACCGGGTGCTTTACAAAGAATAAGAGAGAGCTGTCCCTGGCTTGCAGTTGGTGCCCTCGTACAACTGAAGGGCTCAGAGATTGATTTGGCTGTTTCAGAGCAAAACTCTGGCTACACAAGTGTCACTCTCCTGCTTAGGGGGCTGGAGATGCAGATTTTCCCAGGGAACTTATGTGAAATACATGTTGCAGGGCCTGCACTGGCACTTGAGGTGCCCCAATGCAGGCCCTGCAATATGGGTGTTTCATAAGTGTCCTGGAAAAAATGGCATCTCCGCCCCCCTGCTCCTCCCCAGAGCGGCGTTCAAGGCAGAGGAAATGGGGCGGGAGTTCTCGCCTGCTCCCGGTAAATGGGGTTTGGCCGAGGTGTTGGAGCGCTTCTGCTGCTCTGCCCTTGTGCCCAGCTCTTAGGTCTTTGAGTTTTGGCGACCACTGAGTTTCAGATTTCCCTCAGAGAGATTTCCCTAAAAGATGTATTTAATAATTTATATCCTGCTCCCTCCAGCCCTACGGCAGCTCAGGGCGGCTCACAACACGTTTTAAAAACAGTAAGTTAAAAGCAAATCACAGGAGGGTTACTAAAACATTGTAAAACAGACAATCAAAGCAGTAAAACCACTGGCAAACAACCCCCCCTACTCTCCCCCTCCCGCAAAGGCCAGACAAACCGCCAGGTCTTACAGGCCCGACGAAAGGCCCAACAGGCTGGGAGCCGGGAGAGCTTTCTCTGGGAGGGAGTTCCACCGCCCGCTCCGTCGTGCCCCCCCCCCCCCGGTTTACCCAGGGGACTTCCCCCAGAAGATCAGCTTTATTTATTTAATTCCATTTATATGCCGCCCCCTATGCCTACGGCATCTCAGGGCGGCTTCCAACATAAAAGGTCAAAAGATGAGTGGGGACATGGATGGCAAGAACTGAGATTGGAGGTGCCAAGACTGCGCTTGTGGTTTCCTGGAGACCCCCAAAGTGCTTGAGCACGTGCAGTTTGTGGTGGGGAGTGGGCGGGCGACGGTCTTATTGTCCCGTAGATGTTCAGGCTGAAGTGGGAAATGAAACCTGGGCTTGGGAACCAAAAGTGAGCACGAGCGTCCCAGGCTGGATGGGAGTTGGGTGCACTTAGGGCACAGGGAGGAAGCCGAGGTCATGGATCTATGGCGTGGGTCCGTCCACTGAGCTTGAACGTTCCCTATCCCCTCTCTGCTGCCTTCCTCGCTTGGTCAGTGCTTGCCGGTTGGAACAAGCTCTGTGGGGACAGATTCTGCAACTGGAACGTGGCTAAAGGAAAATCCGGCACAGGCTGGAGATTCCACCCCTCGATCTGAAAGGCAGCTGAAGGCAATTGCTCTCCTTGGATTAAAGGGAGGTTTCCTGACCAGGCCCTCTTCATCAATATTGACAGGAGCATGCTGTTGTCTTTTCTGCTGTGTGTGTGGGGTGTGTACGGTTATTTGGTGGTTCAGATCCAGATCTTCAGCAAAAGCATCACCCAAAGCAGGGCTCTTGCCGAGTCTCAAGATGGAGCTGGTCTTTTGAGTTTTAAACAAAAACTCAGAAACTGCTGAGAGGGTGAAATCCACGTTTGTTTTCTTGGAATGTCTTTGCTGTTTTTCTTTTTAAAGTGTGTGGCTATTAATACAGGGTTGTTTTTTTAAAAAGAAGAAAACCCCCCACTGGATGACTAACTTATTATTAATGCCTGATTCCTCTGCTTGTTTTGTAGACATTCCAGAGGAGGAAGCCAGATACTGGACCAGAAAACTAGAACAGATCAACTCTTTGGGGGATGATGATGAGGTGGGTGTAACTTTTTAGGCACCTAGCCCTTAGCTGTAATAACGATAGCAGAATTATGATCCAGAATGTTTCTGGCTTTTTTTAGAGCAATAGTGAGTTTCCAGGATAGCGTATGGTAACAAGCAAAATTTTCTTTCCGTTTGCTATGGCTTTAAAGTGCCTTCCTTTGTAAGTCCAGTGTCGATTAAAGCGTAACCCAAGGTCTTACTCACAGTCCGAACAGATATTTGTGTGAGAGAGTTTTAAAGACTCTGATTTCTGTGTTACTTGCCTCTTCTCAAGCAGGTTATATTATTTATGCATGGAGGAGAGCGGGGTCTCTGCACGCTCAGAAAATGAAGATCTAGTGACACAACAATGAAGTCCTTTCAGTTTGCATTTCCTCTCTCCTTTTAGTATTCCTTCAGGGAAGAAGTCCAGACGAAACCACTGCCCACTGCTGCCTCCCAGTGTTGTAAGTGAGACACGATTTTCTTTCTCACCCTTGCTCTTTCCTTTCCCCCTCCCCCGTAGTTGCAGCAAGATAAAGACAAGGCCGCCTGCCTTGAAGCATCTCGGTTTGTCAAGCTCTCTGTTCTTGTAGGTCAGGAAAACCCCTCTAAATACAGATTTCTGTCTCCAGAAAGATTCCCAGTGATGATGTAAAACGCATAGGACATTGAATGAGGGGTGAAACCACTTCTGCCTTCTCAATGGGTCAGGCTCCTGTAAGATGGACCCTGTGCACAGCAGAGAGGTGCATGTCTCCAGTTTCCCTCTGAATTTCCTTCTGTTGTGGACACAATGAACTCTGGCCACTAACGCCAACTGACACTTCAGAGTGTGAGATTGGTAGGTCTGCGGCCTCTGATAGTGTCTCTTGTGTGTGGAGGGGGGAGGAGTATCATGATTCTGAAGCCATGTCAGCACCTGTTAAAACTTAGGGAAATCTTTTATGTTTTACGTAGCGAAATCTTGACTGTCCCTATGCAGCATTTGCGCTTGGCATATTCCTCCTTTCCGTGGGGTGAAAAAATATGGTTTCCAAATGTTGTCCATTTTGAATTTCACCGTGTGCTGTATATCTCTGCAGTGCAGGTGTTTGTAAAACAGCAGAGCCGTGTGCACATTCTGTAAACTTTACAATGGAACAAGAGATGTCCCCTCTCTTATACGTTGTAAAACAGCTTTTTAGAAATCTAATTTTGATTTACAATATATAATAGAGGGGACATCTTTTGTCCTATTGTAAAGTTAAAAATGGATTTCTTCAATGCCTTGACCTACATTCTTTTAATAGCAATATATAAAATTCAAACGCTTTGGCAGACTTGTTCATGAGAGCCTCACTTTTAAAATCTTATAAGACTCGGGTGTCATACTTCACAGGTTGTTTGTTCATTAGGCTCTTCTCAAAGTGGTTACTTTGGGCAATTGTTAATTACTGTTCCCCTTTCTTGGACAGCAGAATTAATTATCTACTGGTTTAATAATTTAATCTTTAATATCTTCAGGAGTCTCCGAACATCCAAGTGAGGGCATCCAAGCTTTTCTTGTCAGCTGAATTGCAAGCCTTACAGGAGGCTGCTTATAACACCCCAGCAGTTGTGCCCAAAATGCCGCAACGTACATTTCAGAAATGAAATATTGTACCTGGTAAAGTAAGGGGAAAAGCTCAAGAGATTAAGGTATTTGCCAAATCAGTGAGACTTGGAGGCAGAGCTCTAAACTCCGAAGAACAGCGGCACCGATGTCCTAGTGGAAATGACTTTCCTGGTTGCACACAAGTCAGGAGCTTCTGGGTGGCTGTCAAGGCTCACCTTCGGCGGGTGTGTGTGTCTCCCAGATGTGCTGATGAGGAAGAGTAACGGCCAGGGAGAGCGAGACCAGGTTAAGGAGCATATAAAATGTTTTAGACCACCGGAACCCCCCCAACCCCGCTCCCCACAGCAGCCCCGGAGTGGATACAGTGCTTGATTGGACCTGAATCCGACACAGCTGGTCAGGTCCCATTGCATTTGCATTTAGATCTGGGTTTCTCTCTTAGCATCAGAGCTGAAGGAGGAGCTCATTCAAAAGTTCGGTTTCCAAAATGCTGCTTGTTAGCCGCATGCACCGTATTCCTGTGTTACAACTTAAAAGGGGCAGAATAAAGCTCTTGATAAGTTCACTCCCTCCCGATGGAGGCCCATCTATCCCCGGACCTCCCCTCTTTCCGAAGATATTGTAAGACCTGGTTGTTCCGCCCCGCAGGCCTTCGGAGAGGGTGGGAGGATTGGGGTGGGTGGGTTTTCTCTGCCTTTTAGCTTTTCTCTCTTTAGTATTTTAAATGGATTTTATATTATATTGTGATTATGTGTTTGCTGCCAATGTGCACGAGGGTACGTGGTAGAAGTATTTGTAATAAATAAATAAATTAAATGTATGTTCTGGTAGAACTGGGCATCATCAGAGCATTAAGTGCTGCAACCAAACCAGGCGTTGCATGTTGGCTTTACAGAGTGCCCCGGAGAAAGGGGATTCCGATTTCTGCTGGTGTTTAGGAGTGAGTAGATCACCTGGAAAACCTGTGCTTTTACAATCCCTCCTTAAGCATTTGCAGTGCCATGAAATAATTTTGAGAGGGATTTTAAAAAACAACAGAAAAGCTTCCGGGGTGTTCTCCGTGCTCGAGCAAGCTGTTCCGAGACAGAGCTTTATAACTACAATAGGGCTCAGATGAGGGATACAAAATCTCAGTGCCCGGGGTCTTGACGTGAGGTGGGATTAGTGTCTCTGGCAGGAACCTGGGGTCTTACCCTTGGTTTCCTGATCCAGCAGCGAGAGAGCAGGCATCTTTTCTGACGGAGCGCCTTTTCAAGAGGGAAACTGAGGGGTATAGTTTAGCTGGATGAATGTGTTACAAATATTCACAGCTCTTTCTGCAGACGCCTTGGCTTCTCTTTGCTGGGGTGGGGTGTGCCCCCTTCGTTGGCTTATTGATGAGCTTTCAAGTGAGCCGGATGTGATTCATTGTTTGGAAGCCAAGGCACCGCGAGTGTTTGGGGGAAAGAATACTTGGCTCGAAGTGTTCTGTGCATTGTGAAAAGCTGTTTCTCTGCACAACAGTAAGAGCGTGCGTCTTGGGGGAAGGGAAGTTTCAATGGGAAAAGACTGGAGCTGTCAGGCAGCTGGTGCGCTGGCACGCAGCAGCCTGTTGTGATGGCAGATGGCTCATCGTTAACGCGACGGTTTTGGCACGGAGGTCACGCATTCCTTGATTTTAAGAGATGTGTGTGACTGGATCGGGGGCAGAAGAGATGGCAGCAGAAGCTGGCTCGGGGGTGGGTCCACCCAGGGGGGCGCCTCTTCCATTCCCGATCCTGCGCAGAGCTTATTGTCAGGGGCTGCCTGGGGTGGCTGTCCTGCTCCTGATCCAGCTGCCCTGCTGCTGCCGCCGCCGCTGCTGGTGATAAGCTCTGCAGCGGCCTGGATAGCACGGGGGAGGCGCCTCTTTCAACTTGCCGCCCTAGATGGCGGTGGGAGAACCGCCCCCTCAGTGGTTCCGCACCTGATCCAGCTTGCGCTGACGTCTCTCCCGTCCCTGATCCTGCTGCCACCACTGGCAAGCTCTGCAGCCGGATTGGGGGCTGCAGGGCATGGGCGTACATTGGCATGTTTTATTGATGGTTTCCTGCATCCTGCCCGTGGCTTTCAATACAAATACCCGTGCCAAAATCGCAGCCCTGCTCATGCTTTCCTTGTGCGTCAAGCTTGGTGGGGTGCGGGCTGCTATTTTGTTTTGGCTGAGCCAGTGCAATAGGACTGCAGGGTGTTGGGGCTCGCGCTGTGACATACCAGAGTCCTGTTATAGCTGGGCTTTACGTCCAGGGCAGACACAGCGCTGCCTCATGGGACCGGTTCAGTTGTGTGAAATGCCAGCCGGTAGGCAGATGTGCTGGAGATGAATTTTATTTACATATTGTTTGCCAAGTAGCTTATGCAAACAAAACTTACTGCTCTCGGATGCTTATCTCCATTCTGCCCAGTCTCTCGCCTGCTATTAAGAGAGAAATTCTTGCCTCTGCTTTGCCATTGGTGCCAGGCTTTGACTTGCTGATAGGTTATCAGCAAGCCTTAATATATGTTAAAACTTGCTGATGGCTGCTGCCTCCCATGTTGCCCAGTTTTGCAGACGAGAAGCTCCCACAAAGGCATCTCATTGGCCTCCTTCAAATAATAATCATCATCTTTGTTTTTATATTGTGCCCCCCTGCCATGGCACTCAGAGTGCTCCACAAAGAACTAATTAACAATCTTTAATCTTCACGACAACCCTGTGAGGTAGGTTGGGCTGAGAGAATATTGTGACAGGCCCAAGGTCACCCAGTGAGTTTCTGGCTAAGGAGACACTCGAACCGGGGTCCCCCCTTACCTCTCTGTCCAAGTACCACACCCCTATCCATTACACCACACTGGCTCTCTGCTTAAAAGTTCTTTTTGCCATGATGACTATATATAAATCCACCAAAAAAAACCCTTTCAGGGTTAGGAGAAAAATTAAAATGCAGACAATTTCAGACAAGCAGATAAAAACATGGAGATTGAAAGATAAGTCATGCACCTTAACTTACATGCGGTATGTAAACAGTAAACACATTGCACTCTGTCAGGTATTGTACTTGCTTACCACTTAGTCACAGTGCACACAGTTTGCCTTACTCTTTCACACAAACGCCTCCTCTACAGGCTATGGAAACTCCAACGCTGGGGGCAGGAGAGGGTGACCTGTGCCTTAATTTCCATGCCGTATGTTAGATATTGCACTGTCAGTTCTTGTTCGTGTTTACCCATTGGGGATCATGTAGCATCACTTTGTGTTGAAGTTTTCATTTGGAGAAGACAAGACAGGGTGCTCTGCTCCTTATTTTTGGGTTTGGTTTTTTTTGGTCATTTCTGTTCATATTGGAAGTGGAAATTGGCCCAAGAGTGCCCTTCATTCACAATTGGTGAGTGCTTTAGTTGGAAGCCATGGCCCCCGTGATACTAGTGGTAGAGGAAGGTAGCCATTGCAGGAAATGGGCGTGCCACGGGCTGGATGGGGGTATGGACACAATAGAATGAGGGTAACAACACAAACCCAACGCCTCGTTTGTGAACTTTGCAGGTTCTTCTTGACTAGGACACCGTTCTATATTTAAACGATTCCCCGGAGGAACGGTGCATCACCCAAAACGCGTGGGGTTGATAGTTGTCTTTATCTATAATTGTTTATGTATAAGTTTTTACACATTGTTTTTAGATTGTATGGAGATATTACCTCATTTATAGATAAGATTAAGACATACATACGTTTGTGTCATTAGTAAATATATATATATATATTTCATACATTTTTAGTTGTGGCTGTAGTAGCTTTTTTGTTAGTTGAATGACATGGTGACGTTATGATGACATTAGAGCTAGTTGCTAGGGAAGGGTGGCACTGGATGGCATGGAAATTAAGGCACAGGTCACCCTCTCCTGCCCCCAGCGTTGGAGTTTCCATAGCCTGTAGAGGAGGCGTTTGTGTGAAAGAGTAAGGCAAACTGTGTGCGCGTTGTGACTAACTTGTAAGCAAGTACAATATCTGACCGTGTACAACATGCTTACGGTTTACATACTGCATGTAAGTTAAGGCGTGCACCTTAGCTTTCAATTGCCATGTTTTTATCTGCTTGGCTGAAATTGTCTGCGCATTAATTAGTCTCTTAACACTGAGAGTTTTTTGGTGGAATTTCCATGTATTTTTAAAAGGACTTCTAAACAATGCATTTTGCTGCCGCATTATAGTGAAGTGCGTAGATAATCATCATTAGGGATGACTTATTTTTTGGAAAAAACTCATTTTGTTACTTGCTTCCCTTGTTAAGCAGACTACTTTCTTAATTGTTCATATTGGCTGTGAACACTAACATGAAGGACGCTTCCTAACACTAAGGACTCTTGATCACTGGAGGTTTTCAAAAAGTGTTTTGAAAGATGTCTTTGTGAGACACTAAATGTTTTTACACAAGCAAGATGGGGGTGGGCTGGCATCCGTGTGCACCTAGTGGTACCGCCACGGAGCACCACACACGTGGAGTGGGGAGGGATTCTAACGGGTGGCCACCGTGCCCATGAGGGCGTAGCGCCACGCACTCCCGCTGCCACCGACTGGTCCTGCAAACAACTCATACAGGCCGCCATTACTCATTTAAGGGTTCCCAGTAGGGCTGGGGGCAGGAGTGAGAGGCAGTGGGGACCTGTCCGCTGGCATGGGTGGGCACCTTAGTTCAAACGAGCCAGGGAAGCCTGGGCACCTGTCCCCACGCACTGTTCTGCCTTTCCCCACATGGAGCACGCTGGCTTTTTCTCCGATGCCCCGTGAGTGGCCATGAGTGGGTGCTTCGCAGGTCGCGAGAGCATGCATCCACCCACACCACCTCTTACACGAGCGGTCGGTCAGTTGGGTGGCATCGCATTTAAGAACACCCGCTGTAGCTGGAGACATCCTGCACTCAAGCAGGGGGTTGGATTGGCTGGAGGGCTTCTCCTCAGCTGCCCATGCCGCGTCTCCGACTCACCCAATTGGCTACTCCCTAGCATAAAAGACCTCCCAACCAGAAATGAGGACTGGGTGGGATAATAACGTGTCTGTGTTCGTGCCTCGGGGAAACTGGTTTTTAACCCCCAGACTCCTGTCTTTCGGAGCCCCTCGATCCTCTCATTTACCTGTTCTCTTCATGGAGCCACGAGGAGATCTGGGATGAGGGTGTGGAGTGAAGTGCCTGCTGCCCGTGTGCAGATGCCACGCGGTTCTAGCTGGGCTTCACCGCATACAACTCGCTCATAGACTTCAGAGTGGCCTAGTGCGCTTGGTGGGGTGGCACTTCAGGCCCAGGGGCCAAATGCGGCCTGCGGCAAGTCCATTTCATCACTGATTGCTCCAGATTATGTCATGATGCTCTCAAACTCAGGCAGGCTTTGCGCACAGCTATCTGACTGTCTTCAAGGAGGCTGGTTTCTCTGTGCTGGAGTGCGAGTCAGGGCATAACTTCTGTCACGTTGCATTTAAGCAAAGGAGGAGGGATTTTGTTTGGAAACCAGGGCTAGGACACTAATGCCTCATTAATTAGGACCAATCTTACAGCTGGGCTACACCAAGGATCGCAGAGCTCAGCTGAGGAGAGGGTCCCATTTTAAAAAAAGACCTAGCTGTCCACCAGGTCATTGCCAGTGTTAGCTTGGCACACCCGCTCCCCATACACACATTCACTCAATCATTTTATTTTATTTTATTTATTTTAAAACACTTTCTGTTCTGCCGCAGGCACCTCAGGGCAGTTTACATACACTAAAAACAATTAAAACAACAATAAAAGGAGGGAAAACAATCCCATTCCCACCCCACCCACCCTCACCCTTCTCCCCCGCCAAACGCCTGGCGGAACAGCTAGCTCTTAGCATTTCTTCGAAAGGAGGGAAGATCCGGGGCCAGCTGGGCCTCTGCCACAGCTGTGGCATAGCCACCGAGAATGCCCTCCCCTGCGTGACCTCCTGGGGACCTTGAGCAGGGCACCCCTGGATGACCGCAGGGGCCGGTCCGGTACCCGGGGGGTGAGGCAATCCCGCAGATAGGCAAGGCCCAGGCTGTTTAGGGCTTTATAGGCCAAAACCCAACACCTTGAATCGGGCCTGGAAAAGCACTGGCAACCAGTGCCGAGAGTGGTGCACCGGTGTAATGTGCTCCCGGCGGCCCAATCCCACTAAGAGACGGGCCGCTGCGTTCTGCACCAGCTGCGGTTTCTGAGCCGTCACCATGGGGAGCCCCACGTAGAGTGCGTTACAATAGTCTAATCTAGAGGTGAGGTCCGAGTCTGAAACAAACGGCCGAAGTCGTCGCACCAGATGGAAGGCACTCCTCGCCACAGCCTCCACCGGGAGATCCAGGCAGAGCTGCACATCGAGGAGCACCCCCAGACTCCGTACCTGGGAGACCAGTGGAGGGCAAACTCCATCGCCTTACCCACTAACATCACCTCCCTCTTGTCAGGATTCCGCTTGTCGATTAGACCTCATCCAGTCCCCCACAGCCGCCAGGCACCGGGTCTGTTGAAAAAGAGAGGTACAGCTGGGTGTCATCAGCATATTGATGACACCGCACATCGAACCCCCTAATTACCTCGCCAAGCGACTGCATGTACACGTTAAACAGGAGAGGGGACAAAACAGAACCCTGCAGGGACTCCACACAAGAGAGGTCTCGGTAGGATGAAAAATAATCCCCGAGCCCCACTCGCTGAGTTCTTCCGGTCAGGAACGAGCCGAACCATTCAAGAACAGTCCCGCCCA
>QEPC01005668.1:521410-538389 GCA_003113815.1 Sphenodon punctatus | reverse complement strand
GCCCCCAGTGCCTGCCCCCCCCCACCTGGCACCTGACCGAGCCTCGAGTTGTCACTCCGCCGCCGCTGGGCCTGCTGCGCTGCTCCTCTTTCTCGGCTGCTGCTGCTGCTCTGGCTCCACTCACCGTCGCCGCAGGTAAGTCCGCTCCACCAGAAGTCTCTCGCCTGCGCTGTGCACTCTGAGCTCACAGCGTGCAGCACAGGTGAGAGAGCCTCTCCCTCCCGGAAGTTGCGTTTAAGCAACTGCCGGGAGGGAGGCAGGGGCCCGACTGGGGGAGAAGGCTGGCCCGTTCCAGGCCGTGGTGCAGCTGTTTCTCTCTCCCCACCCCCACCGTCCCGACCCAGGCCGGGGGTCGGGACCCGAATTATTTTTTTTTAATTTTTTTTTTAAAAAGCCCAAACCACGGCGGGACTGGCCCTCCCTGCCGGCCCGGCCCACCGCGAATGTTCCCGGTGGGTTGCATGGCCAATTCGCCCCTGGTCAGTAGGGAGGGAGGGGGAAACTAAGGGCAGCATTTCTGAACAGATGGAAGTGAAGTGAGGGAGGACTGGTCCAGGCCAGGAAAGAGTGGGGTGCCATAGTAGAAACTCATTCTAAGACTGGAAGAGACCATTGATGTTCTCTAGTATGACGTTTCCTTAGAACAGTCAATGTAGTTTCCGCCGGCTACCACTGTTGTCAAGGTCACTAAGCTGCATTTGACTGAAACCGTCTCTCTTTCAGACCTGTTTCCAGATGGTGAGTCACAGACTCGCTAGTGCTTGCCTGGGGAAGTCTCTGTTCCCATGGCTAATCACCTGGCTGGTGGGAATATCGGTGCTTTAGCTCGCATCTGAATATTTCCAGGTTTAACGGTCAGCTGTTCTTCCTCCCTCTGCTCAATAAAGAGCCATTTCGTGTCCGGGGCTTTGATCAAGTCAAAGTCCTCGCTGTCTTCGTTGAGAAGCTAACCCTGCTTAAGTCTCCTGATGCCAGACTTGTTTTCTGGCCTTTGCGTCCCCTCCACCAATGACTCCTCCTTGCCCCCTCTTCTTTTTCCCCACAGACTTTTTAAAATGTGGATCTGTTTTCCAGTACCGGTGTCCCAAGCTACATAGAGCACACGAGACTTTGCGTCTGTCTTGCTGCTCCCCATGTTCATGCTGAAAGGATCTCAGCCCTTCTTGCCACAGCTCGCACTGGGAGCCTGTGGTCACTTGCTGCCCCCTAGGATGCTGGAGTCTTTTGGGGGGGGCACAGCCCCCCTATTATGTGGGTATAGCAGATGTTTGTTCCTAGGGGCATGGTCTTGTATTTGGCTTGGTTAAAATGTCTATTATTGGAATGGCCTAGAAATCCTGATCCATATAATTGTCCGGTCCCCTTGGTTATTTACTGCTTCACCAAATTGTGCCCTCCCCCTGAACGCTCCCACCCCTCGATGAAGACAAGGAGCTTGTGCAGAATACAGTCGGGAAGAGGGAGCCAGTGGAGAGAGGAGAGGACAGGCTGCACATGGTCAAAGCGATGGGCAAGGTGGATGATCCTGGCAGCAGAGTTTTGAACAGAGATGAGGGAAGAAAGATGGGAGTGGGGAAGGCCAACGAGGAGGAGGTTACAATAGTCAAGGCGTGAGATGACTAGGGCGTGGATGAGAGTTTTGGTAGAGGAGACAGACAGAAAAGGGCAGATCTTAGCAATGTTGTGGAGGGAGAAGCGGCAGGATTTGGCCACGGAGTCATTGTAGGGTTTGAAGGTGAGGTGCGAGTCGAAGATGAAGCCCAAGCTACGAGCTTGGGGGCAGGGAGAATGGAGAACCTGTCAATGGTAATCGCCGCATCAGCGGGCGATACCCGCTGAAACTGATCCCACAACAACAGACATGATGGGTCTTCCCGTACTTCTGATTCACCCACTACCATAAGTACAGAATCGAGGTTGTGGTGAATCTGGGCGATTTTATCCGCAAAAAAGTCAGCAAACCTGTCCCAGCGGGCACTGGAAAATTCCAGTTCCAGTCAGAGAAAGGCCGGACTGATCAGCCTCTGCACCACCCGGAAAAGCTCCGCTAGACGTGACTTTGCAGACGCAATGAGGGCAGCAAAGAACTCTTTCTTTGCTGCCTGCACCACAACAGCATATGCTCTTAAACTAGCTTTATACGGCAATCGGTCAGCTTCAGCATGATTTCGGCGCCACCATCGCACCAACCACCGTCCATCTTGCTTCATCCGGCGCAGGTTCTCTGTGAACCACGGAGACCCCCGCCGTCAGCTTTCTGGAAGCGGACGCTTAGGAGCCGTTCAGTCGATAGCCTCAGTCAACAAGCTGTTGCAGAAGGCAATGAGGTCATCGAGTGAACGATCATCAAGGTCGGAAGGCATTTCCCCTAAAGCATTCTGGAACCTCTCTGGTTCCATAAGTCTCCGGAGGCGGATCCAACAAACCAGTCCTGCACCTTTCTGGGGGCAGACATGTGCCAGGAGACTGGTCTGGAGAAGATAATGATCCGTCCATGACAGGGGTAAAGCTACAACATCCCCCCACCACCGGATCCCCCACCTCAAGGCCGGTGCAGAACATCAGATCAAGGGTATGTCCCCACTCATATGTCAGGCCTTTAACCCTCTGAGACAGTCCCATGGTTGTCATGGTGTCCATGAACTCACACTCTGCTCCCCCTAAATTGGCATCGGTGTGGATATTGAAGTCCCCCAGGACCAAAGTCTTTGGGGATCGCAAGACCACCTCCGATACCAATTCCGCTAGAGCGTGTAGGGATGCTGCGGTACAGGTAGGTGCGCAGTATACCAAAAGCAGCCCTAATCTGTCTCCTGCCAAATCGATCACAAGGTGGACCCCCCCCCCCCATGCCAAAGATGGTCTGCACAGGATAACGCCTCATAGACCAAGTGTCCTTAAAAACAACAGCTACACCGCCTCCCCGCCCCTCTGATCTGGGTTGATGCTGCACACAGTACGTGGCTGGAACAAGGTGAACCAATATTGGTCCCGACTCATTGTCCAGCCAGGTCTCTGTAATACAAACGAGGTCGGCCGATCGATCCAAGATCAACTCCCGGATCGACGTTGATTTATTACCAGTCGACCTCGCATTCAACAGCAACAACTCTAGACCAGGGGCTCCTCTGATCTTGATCCCAGCATCACCTACCTGGGGGCCTGTGCAATGGACAGGAACTAAGTACCTGTCCCTCCTCATGTTATCTGCCTCCCAGAGACACCATAATTACCCCGGCCCATCACAACCCCAATGGCTGTGGGCAACCTCCGTCCCCCTCCCCCCCGGTGGTTGTCCTGCCGGACCCCTGAGGAAACATCCTCCCCTAACCCCCTCCCCTGGCCCCCCCCACACGGAGACCAGAACCCCCCCACCCTTATTGGGTCGAACCTCCCTCTCACCAGGGGGCTGTGCCCAACCCTCCTCAACCCAGTCCCCCCCTCCTCCCCCACATATGTAGGGAAGGAGTCATGTTCCCCTCAATCCTCCCCCAGCCCCATCAACATATACCCTAACCAACTGGCCTATCCCATAGCCAGCCTCCCCTAATTGGAGAATCCCCACAAGCGTCTCTCCTGGGCGCTGCCTCTGGGCGACCTCACTCCTCTCTTTACAACTGTCAGCTGTACACACGTGACTCAGATTTACTTCTCTGCCATGTACCTCTCCCCATCTGTGGAGACAATCACAGCTTGCCCTAAGCTCTCATAGAGACCTTCTCATCTGCTTAAGCTCAACACGGCTGAGACCAAGCTCTTCATCTTCCCTACCCATTCCAGAAACGCTTCCGTCTCACCTCCTTTTCAGTCCCTTGGCACTAGCATCTTAGACTGAACCCTCCTGCACATCATCAACCTCTCCCTCTCTACTGGCTCCGTCCCCTCTGCCTTTAAACACGCCACTGTCTCCCCCATCCTTAAAAAGTCCACTCTGGATCCCTCTAAACCCACTAATTACAGTCCTGTTTCGCTCCTCCCTTTTGCTTCCAGGCTTCTTGAATGGGTTGTCTGCTCCCGTTGCCTCGACCTCCTCTCCGCCAACTCCTCCCTTGACCCTACTGAAACCGCTCTTGCTAAGATCACCAACAATCTTCTTGTGGCTAAATCCAACTGCCTTTACGCTATTCTTGTCCTCCTTGATCTCTCTGCTGCCTTCGACACTGTTGACCACTCACTCCTGCTTGAATCGCTTCACTCCCTTGGATTTTGGGACTCTGTCCTTGACTGGTTCTCCTCCTACCTTTTTGATCACTCCTTCAATGTCTCTCTTCCTAACTCCTCCCCCTCCTCCTCCCTACCCCTCTTGGTTGGGGTTCCCCAAGGCTCTGTCCTTGGCCCTCTCCTCTTCTCTATCTACACCCAATCCCTAGGCAAACTCATTGCCTCCCACAGTTTCCAATACCACCTATACGCTGATGACACAACTCCCTCTCTCCACTCCTTCCCTCTGTTCAAGCTCGTCTCACCAACTGTCTCTCTGATATCTTTGCCTGGATGTCTCAGCGCCAACTCAAACTGAACATGGCGAAAACTGAACTCCTGAACTTCCCTCCCAGTCCTTCCTCTCCCTCTTCCCTGTCAATTACCATTTTTCCCTTTTTAGGGAAGGTTATTGAACAGGTGGTGGCCCGGCAGTTACAGGGGCATCTGGACCGGGTCGGTTTTCTTGATCCCTCACAGTCGGGGTTTCTCCCTGGGTTTGGCATGCAGACTGCACTTGTGGCCTTGATCGATGACATACGCCGTGAATTGAATCAGGGCAGATCCTCAATTTTGATCTTACTGGATCTGTCGGCGACGTTTGATACCATTGATCACGAGATGTTGATGGCGAGGCTGCGGGACCAGGCCGGGGTGAGTGGAATTGGTCTTGAATCATTCCGCTCTTTCCTGGCAGGGAGAACTCAGCGGGTGGTTCTTGGGGAATGTACGTCATCTCCCCGGAATATCACGTGTGGAGTCCCACAGGGTTCTCTTCTGTCCCATCTCCTGTTCAATGTCTATATGCAACGCTTGGGGGAGGTCATGAGATGGTTCGGCGTACGATGTCACCAGTACGCCGATGATACACAACTCTACCTCTTGTTTTCTGGAGACCGAGGTCCGGCAGTCTCGGTGCTTACCCGGTGCCTGGCAGCTGTGGGGGACTGGATGAGGACGAGCTGTCTGAGGCTGAATCCCGACAAGACGGAGGTGATGTTGGTGGGTACGGCTGGGGGGCTGGTGGCCCCCGTCATTGGCGGGGTCTGCCCACCCCCTCCCCGACCACTCAGCTTCGTAGTCTGGGGGTGCTCCTCGACCCGCAGCTCTGCCTGGATTGCCAGGTGGAGGTGGTGGCGAGGGGAGCATTTCGCCAATTACATCTGGTGCGACGGCCGAGGCCGTATGTCTCAGGCTCGGATCTGGCCACCATCATCCATGCCTTCATCACCTCTCGACTGGACGACTGTAACACACTCTACGTGGGGCTACCCTTGACGATGGTCCGGAGGCTGCAGCTGGTGCAGAATGCGGCGCCCGCCTCCTAATGGGGACAGGGCACCATGAGCACATTACACCGGTGCTCCGGACTCTGCACTGGCTGCCTATTGTCTTCCGGGCCCAATTCAAGGTGCTTGTTATGACCTATAAAGCCCTAAACACCTTGGGTCCTGCTTATCTATGAGACCGCCTCAGGCCCTGGGTCATTTCGCGGCCCTTGCAGTCGGCCGGGGGCACCCAACTCGAAGTCCCCCGGACGTGCCGGGTGGCGATGGCAGAGAGGACGTTCTCGGTGGCCGCACCTCGGCTGTGGAACTCCCTCCCATTGGAGGCCCGTCTGTCTCCCAAACCTCCCCTCTTTCCACAGATGTTGTAAGACCTGGTTGTTCTGCCGGGCCTTCGAAGAGGGGGGTGGGTAGGGTTGGGGGAGGGGTTTTATTTTGCCGTAACTGCTGCCAAATTTTATGATGTATATTTTATGTATATTTAGACAGTTTTATTGTTTTTATGTTGTACGCCGCTCCGAGCTGCCAGTGTGCAGAGGATGTGGGATACAAATGTTTGTATAAAATAGAATTGGCGCACTCTGAACCACATCAGGCTAGGATGACACCGTGTTTCACTTGGAGGATCCCCATATTTATTCCCGTGTGCAACGTCTCTGAATGTCCCCCTTGCTCCTCCTGCACAGTGGAATTGTTTACCCCAAGGGGTAAAGCCCCTCTGTACTGCCCAGGAGCCAGGGTTCAGTGCCCGCTCTGAGACTTCCACACACTGCAGCACTTCCACACGAGCCAAGAATGGGCATGAACCTTGCCGCCACCTGTTCCACGTATACGTGGCAGGTTTTGGGGTTGCTTCTGCTCCTGCAGCGTCCAGCAGCCACCTCCTCGTGCCACATCTTACCGAGGAAAATGCTGCACGGCTCTTGGGAAGAGCCATGCAGGGGGATAAACTACATTTGGCAGATGGGACACAATGTTTAATACTCTGTTGTAGGCAACCAGACATGACGCACGCCCTAGAAGTGCTGCACTGGGTCAGACCAATGGTCTATCCAGCCCAGCATCCTGTCTCCGACAGTGGCCAGTCTCCGTTGCTTTGGAGGTAAACCCAGCAGGTCATAATGGAGTGATGTTCCTCTTTTTGTCCCCGCTGTTTGCTCCGAGCTCCCGACTAGTATCTGGATAGAGTAGAAAGAGAAGAGAAACAAAATAAGTCAAACAATTTAAACATTTTTTTTTTCTTTAGATAAATGACCCATCTCTGTAAATTCTCTCTACTTGTGAGTAACGGTCTGAGTCTGGGTGCCTCCTTTTACTAAGAAAGCCATGAACAAGTTGCTTTGAATCCTGATCAATTCTTGGATCAAAGTTCTGGACTGATAAAGATGTGAAACTAAGTCACAAGGAGAAGTTCATTAAAATGTGGACCGCACACTGTGACAACATGCTTGTGCTCCGAACAGGATGACATTCCTGTTGGAGCCACCGATTGTGTGAAAAGTATTCTGTCTCCGTATAATATGCCTGTCCAAAACAGTGTGTGAAGAGGGGGAGATTAATAATCCAAGATGAGTTTGCATCCTGGATATCCTGTCCTCCCGAATGCATGCTAATGTGTCAGTGGAAACGGCTTGTTTCTTGGCTGGACGCTGAACTCGGCTTGGAGCCTTGGGAGAAAATGCTACAGTTATAATAGGGCAAATGATTTAGCAGCTCGGTGTAAAGATTTGTTCAGCAGTAAAAGGTAGCTTGACAGCAGTGAAGCTAGTGTGCAGCCCAGCTCCTTTACTAAGCCAGTAAGTAGTAATAAAATGACATTCCGCGCTTCAAATTAGACTGCGCTGAATCTCTCCTAAATTCTGCTTCATCTGGTTCTGGCGTCCCTGCTGCTGTGGGCTTCAGCAGTGTGGAACTCGAGAAGAAACTCGCCCCTGAATATTGATGACTTATCTAATTGAGAGGCAGCAGAAGCATATGTTGTGTTCAACTAACTGTGGGAAGTTAGCTGTATTTTATAAAATGTGTTGGTGACAGGATTGCTGTAGCTTTCAAGACACCAGACTCTTGGCATTGCTTAGCCCTTAATTGGTGGGTTTTGCAACAGTACTGCAGTTTATGAATCCCAAATAATGTGATAACTGAGAGACATTGTTGGAGTTTAATTAAAGCCCGCACGCATAGTAACTTGGAAGCTATTTTTATTGTAATGCGGCTTGTTTCATTTGTTTATGTAGATGACTCTGGCATTGATGTCTTTTGCTCTTTTAATGTTGATCATATTAATGCTAGGCTTGTGTGCAACTTGGATGTTCTTTTGCCCACTAATTTCCCATGCACAGGCTAAGGATGCATCAGAGATGAGACGTATTGTTGCAAGCTTGTAACCTTGTAAATAATAGATTAAAAATGGACTTTTTTAAGAATATTTTTTTAAATTAAAAGAAGTCCCATTTTTGTTGCCTTATGATACAAGAAGGGCTTGAGCTGGTGTCTTGTGTTCAGTGCGCTCAACCTTCAGTATGTCGGCTCTTCTCCCTTCCTCATTGGCTGAAGGTTGTGTTGACTGTTAGAGCCCAATAGCCAATGATGGGAAGAGAGTCCTACGAGACCCGCCTCCGTGCCTGGGGGGCAACACACAGAGAGATTGCTGCTGTGTCCTCGGCACTCCCGCCCACAGCATCTTGCAGGAATCTGTGGGATAAAACTTTGTCGTTCTGCGTGTATGTGTACTTTCCTCCCCCACCCTCCACCAGTCAACTGATTGAGGAACAGGACAGCATTAGCCCAATGCATGTGCCCAGGGGACTGGCCGGCCTGCCTGCCGAAGAGGCAGCTTCACCTATCTGCACCGTTAGTACTGACAGCCATAGGCGACCCATCTAAGGCGGTGTCACGTTAGTGGTGATCAGTCACAGTAACTTGGTTGACTTTCCCAAGATAATGTTGGCACAGGAGCCAGACGTTTCCACAAGAACCGATGGTGTTTTTCTATATAGGTTGGAGTAAATCAATAGGGTTTTGGGTGGGGGGAGGTTAGCTGTTTTCCTGCCTCACTCCTGGAGTTGTGTTGTCCGGGCTAAACTTGTGGGTGTTCCAATCCTTGTGCTGCTACTGACCTGCCTGTTGATGGTCGGTGGTTGTCTCTGTAGCCCCAGCAAGCCGCCTGGCACTGAACTATCGTTAGAGGCCTCAGCCCCAGTGGGCTTACGATCTAGGAGAGCCAAGGGAGAGGGAATCTAGGGGGGGCGAGGGGGAGATTCATGAGGTTGATGCATCACGGGGCATGTGTGCAGCTCTCTGGCATTCTGTCCTATTTCCTCTGACTGCAAAATGGGGCACTCCGCTTCCTACCATACAGAGACTGCTTTTGGAGTGTTTTGCATATGCCGAGTGTTGTGGAGACATAGAACCTGGAAAAGTGTGGGGGTTTTGATTAATTGAAATGATTCAGGCTAAGAAAAGAGGCTTTATTGTGTTGTTATATGAATAGGATTGCCTCTTACCTGTAGATCTTTGTGGTTCACTGTGCCCCCCTCCGCCCTGCCAATAGTTTCATTATGTCCATCTCACTGAGACGCTGCATGGCTCGGGAAAGAGTGTACGGAACTGGAATTAGAACTTGTCCTGTGACTTAGGGTAATTTCAGACGTGACAGGCCCTTTGGCCTGCCACGCTGAACCACGGTCTGGGATCCGTTTCGGATTCTGGATAGAAATCAGCATGGCCGTCCATCAGACGTGCCGACTGATTCCTACAGGGGATCGGGGGAGGGGGCGGGGCTGCACAGCGCGATGGAAGGCCGCACTGCCCCGCCCCCTGGTGCTCCCCCGGCCGCCCGCTCTCTGGGAGATGGGTGGGTGCAGCGGCCAATCTGCACCCGATCCCGTCCCGGGGTCTGGGCCATGATTCGGAATCGGCCAGGGTAACAGAC
This sequence comes from Sphenodon punctatus, assembly GCA_003113815.1. Classification (NCBI taxonomy): domain Eukaryota; kingdom Metazoa; phylum Chordata; class Lepidosauria; order Sphenodontia; family Sphenodontidae; genus Sphenodon; species Sphenodon punctatus. Next base: position 528,972 of record QEPC01005668.1, on the reverse strand, counting down.
GTTACTTTTGGCCGATTCCGGACCGTGGTCAAGCTAACCAAGCTAACCTCCGGGCGGCTGCAGGTCCAGAGTCGTAGTCAAAAAGTTTCCCGCCGGAGGTTCACCGTGGTGAACGTCTGGCGGGAACCCTTTAGCCGTTACGGGACTTTTGGTCACCACAGGGGGTTTCACTGTGGTTGACCGTGGTCTCGTAACGTCTGAAATTATCCTTAGTTAAATGTCTTGCCCACTGGATCACAATCCTCCCCCTTGTTCCCCATACTAATTTGGTTTTATTTATTTATAGATGATTCTATAATAATAGAAGCTCTAGGGAGCATGGTAAATGCATACAGACTAGAAAGTACAGTGCTCAGTGGTACTGATTAAGCAGCAGCGTGCTTCAAATATGCTGCCTATTTTCTAGCCTGAATCATAAGTAACTTAAATGATGCTTGGCATTTATGTTGTGACTTCCCATCTTCACGGACTCCAACATCCCCCCCCAATAAGGTAAGTTGGTGCAGCCCTAAGGCATTAGAGCAAACGCTGCTCCGTTTGCTTTGCGCGCTGGCATAGAACATGAAATCCTCTGCTGAACGACTCTTCTAAGCCTTTTTTTCCCATTCTTATTCTTTGCTGCCCTTTGTTGCTCCCAGGCAATTGGAGTTACTTCGGATGGGGAGAGCAGCTGAGTACGTAACCCACTAAGTTCTTGCGCGCGTCCCTGTGTCCTGTAGTGCTGCAGCGTGCTCTAGTGGGAAGAGAGCTGGAATATTCATGCATAGAGGGAGACCCCAACGTCTGTCTTCTTGTCTTCTCCGTTTTCACAGATGATCCATGCTTGTGCACCCACTGCCCCGCTGTCTCCATGGTGGTGGTTTTTTACTTTTCACCAGCTAGTTTTTGAACAGCTTGTCTTAATATTTCGGGGTACCCTATTCGGTGGCAAAGCTGGAGTAGGAAGCCAGGATGGGGATTAGTTTCTCTGGCCCAAGACAGTGTCGTTTTGTTTGTTTTATTTACTTCGATGTATTTTTATCCCGCAGCCTCCAATTCAGCAATATAAAACATGAGTAGAGCTGTTAGGTCAGCTCCCCTCCAGCTAAACAGAAGGCAGAGTGTGGGAAATGGGGGAGGATTCTATTATTCTCTGGATGGGGCCAGATCTTCCTGGCCCCTGAAGCCGATCTAGGACCTGCTACTTCTAGGAAAGAGCGGAGCTGGGGGCCTCTCTTGTGCATGGAGGGCGGTAGCCGGGGAACCTGACCGACAGCACCATGCGAGTTTCTCCCTGGATCAGCCTGCCGTCAGGCAGCCCCTGATAAAAAGCTTACAGTCTGCCGCCAGCCACTCTGCTCTCGGATCAAGAGGGAGCGTTCCGTTCATGTGGGGCAGGGAGCAGACCGAGAGTGGGGAACGGTGGGCCCAAGGACCAAATACAGGCCACAGCAAGTTTTATGGGGTCCCGTTCCGGTTCCTACCGGCTTCAACCACCGAAAACCTGAGCTCAGGGTAAAGGAGCAGAGATTGAGGGCATGCCCACAAGGAGAGGGGACAGATCCATGACAGAGATTCAGGATCTGGACCCCCCCCTCCTCGTGTGCATCTTTGAAGCACCCCCCTTCCCTAACCTCTGTGCAGCCCTTGGAGCTTGCTCTGATTTTCAGAGTGGGCCCCCGGGAGGGAAAAGCTTCCTCACCCCCTGCTGCAGACGGATTAAAATGGGGGTGACTGGAGACTGCTTTGTGACCAGTGCTCTGTCGCCGTGGCTGCATACCAGGGAAGGGGGCAGCCTGGTCCGCGTCTCCATGCAGCGTGACAGGCCCTCCTGGCTGGGTACTGGCAACTTCTTGGAAATACTGAAGAGGCTGCTGAAGTTGGTGCAGAGCCGTTTTTCTCTTGTCTCGAAGGGTAGGAGATGCTTTTCAGAAAGGTTAAATATTTGAAGTGTGCTCCCCTCATGCTTCTGCGATTGGTGTCTGCGGGGGTGTGTGTGTGTGTGTGTGTCCCTGGGATGAGTACTTTGGCAGCTCAGCCTCCATTTCAATAAGCTGCGTATATTGCAAAGTGCTCCCCATCCTTCACATGTGCCCCTTGGTTTCCTGCGTCCAAAACCCACCAAATGGCAGTGAAGCATATGGCGTGATGCTTTTCCTGTGCCACTTGCTGTAACTCCATGCTACCAGACCTGCCTGCCTGCTGGGGCAGCATGTGCTGGAGTCCCAGTCGGAGGGGATTCCGGCAGCCAGCAAGGAAAAGCAAGCTGGCCATGTGTCTGCCCAGAATTTGCTCTGTAAGCTGGGGAGGTAAGTCTCTTTAGTTGCCCTAAAGAACAAGCTGGCGTCTCTGGTACTCGGCACCGGGACAGGCCGGCTAGCCTCCCGCCCGTAGGCCTCGGTGGTACTCGGTGTCGCCTTGTGGTCATCCATCTTGAGACGCAGCACTGGGGCAGGCCGGCTAGCCTCCCACCCGCAGGCCTCGGTGGTACTCGGTGTAGCCTTGTGGTCGTCCATCCCTGAGACGCAGCGCTGGGACAGGCCGGCTAGCCTCCCGCCCGTAGGCCTCTGTGGTACTCGGTGTCGCCTTGTGGTCGTCCATCCCTGAGACGCAGCACTGGGACAGGCCGGCTAGCCTCCCGCCCGTAGGCCTCTGTGGTACTCGGTGTCGCCTTGTGGTCGTCCATCCCTGAGACGCAGCACTGGGACAGGCCGGCTAGCCTCCCGCCCGTAGGCCTCTGTGGTACTCGGTGTCGCCTTGTGGTCGTCCATCCCTGAGACGCAGCGCTGGGACAGGCCGGCTAGCCTCCCGCCCGTAGGCCTCTGTGGTACTCGGTGTCGCCTTGTGGTCGTCCATCCCTGAGACGCAGCGCTGGGACAGGCCGGCTAGCCTCCCGCCCGCAGGCCTCTGTGGTACTCGGTGTCGCCTTGTGTTCGTCCATCCCTGAGACGCAGCGCTGGGACAGGCCGGCTAGCCTCCCGCCCGTAGGCCTCTGTGGTACTCGGTGTCGCCTTGTGGTCGTCCATCCCTGAGACGCAGCGCTGGGACAGGCCGGCTAGCCTCCCGCCCGCAGGCCTCTGTGGTACTCGGTGTCGCCTTGTGTTCGTCCATCCCTGAGACGCAGCGCTGGGACAGGCCGGCTAGCCTCCCGCCCGTAGGCCTCTGTGGTACTCGGTGTCGCCTTGTGGTCGTCCATCCCTGAGACGCAGCGCTGGGACAGGCCGGCTAGCCTCCCGCCCGTAGGCCTCGGTGGTACTCGGTGTCGCCTTGTGGTCGTCCATCCCTGAGACGCAGCGCTGGGACAGGCCGGCTAGCCTCCCACCCGTAGGCCTCGGTGGTACTCGGTGTCGCCTTGTGGTCGTCCATCCCTGAGACGCAGCACTGGGGCAGGCCGGCTAGTCTCCCGCCCGTAGGCCTCTTTTAGTAATAGAGTTTTTCACAAAGAATAATGGATTAGAGACTGAAAAAGACCTATTGCAGCACATCCGGTCAGTCCCCTCTGGCCAGTTGTTTTCTACAAAGAGTTTTTTTTTGTCCATTTTAGTTTTAAATTGCTAAAGTGGTGGGGTTTGACATTTTCTCTTGAGGAAATGGTTTTACAACCTGTGGCTTTCGCTATTGGGAAAACGTAGCCGCCACTCTTCCTGTTCAGTTTCCTCTCAGCATGCCCACTCTTCTCCTGGGTGTCTGCCCCACTCAGCCTTTTGGGGGGAAGGGGGAGCTGCATTGGGGTTAATTAAGGCCTGCATTCTACCCTGGAAGAGTGAATCTTCTGTGTGATGCTGCATGTGGGTGAGGGTGACGGCAAGGAGTCCCTTGACTAATGCAAAGTGATTAGTAAATCACCCGAAGCTAGAGGCTTAATTACCCTGATTATTCTTGGCTTACATAGCTAAAATATTAATGGTCAGTTTAGCCAGACAAATTACAATCCTCTCACAGTACTCTTCTCCGTAATCACTTGTGACAATGAATCCAACCAGAATGTGAAATGTGATGAGAGAAACCGCAATTCCCTGGATTTACAGATCCGAAGGGGCCACCAACACATCTTAGAAACGCATTGTAAACAATAACATGGAATGAAATTCAGTAAGGACAAATGTGCGGCAATGCACACAGGGCAGAAAAACAGAGGAGATGAAATGAATCCAAGATGGGGGCTAACTGGATTGGCAGTAGCATGGCATGGGGAGATCCAGGAATCGCTGTGGATCACAGACCGAACATGAATCAGCAGGCTGTTCCTGTTGCAGAGAGAGCCCATGCCATCTTAGGCTGCATCGACAAAGCATCATGTGTACAAGACGCAGAGTCACTGTGCCGCTCTGCTCTACTCTGGTTGCGCCCCAGCTGGAGACTGCGGGCACCGCGTTTTAAGGAGGACAGAGAAGTTGAAGAAGGTTACAGCAGAGAGCAACAAAGATGATGTGCAGATCATTGGAGTAGACCTTGAAGAAGCTGGCTATATTTTGGTTTGGATGGGGAAAAAAGGCTAAGGGGACGGAAATAGGACAACAGTCTACAAGCATTTGAAAGGTTTCCATAAAGAACAACAATTGCTTCCCTGTCCCCAGCCCGCCTAAGACTGAGAACTGACAGGATTACATAGCTGGAGCTCTGCCCTGCCCTGCAGTCTGATCTGACTCTCGGCTCCGACCTGGGGGAGGTGGAGAAATGGTGTTTGTTTAATCTGAGCACTAGTTTTCCCTATTGCCAGGGCTGTTTGCTTCAGGTCTGCTTAAGCAGAATTTCTGATAAGTTGGAACTTTCTTGCATGGCTGTAGAAATTCAATTTAAGCAGGCCCCACTGTATTTTAACGCGAGATCCATCCCTCTGGGTATGTACCCAGAGTAGCTTATCCATCAGCCCAGGGGAACTCCCTTCCAGCTTTAGGGCAGCAATACTGGTTCCCCTCGGACCTGTTCGTAGAAAAGGGGCCTGAAGCCTTCAAATGTTTGCCTGCCTTTAAGACGCAAATGGTCTGTGCATTCATTTATTGAGTTCTTCTAACCGCATCTCAGGAGACTTGTTAAAGACCAGATCCAACAGCCCCCATAGACTTTATCTAGTGTCTAGTTTAAAAGGTTCTGGGTAGGACATTAAAAGCATTCTCCATTAATGTATCCATGGATGAGGATTTGCTCCGGAAGCATTAGCCCGGGCAGACTTTCTAAGATGTACTGGAAAGGAGCAGGAAGGATTAATCCCAGACCAATGCAGATGAGAGGGGCAGTTGAGACATTGAACGACGGTCCTCCAGGCTATCCATGAAAGGGGCATTTTAAAACATTGGTTTTTATCATTTAAAAGTAAATAGGACACTAAATTATTGGTCCGTTAAACTGCCATACTTGCATAGCTATTCTGAAATCTGATAGCCTGTGCATAAGGGTTTGAATGTAGGAGAGAGTGCGGCAGGAGTCGGTTGAAACCTTCCTCAAGAGAAGGCCTGGAATAACCATGAATGCAACTTCATGCTGAAGAAGGTGGAGGAATCATGCCACCAGAGAACAGGTCACCCCCAACGGCTCTGTCAGAGCCATATTCCGTGGGCCTTTGGATTTGTTGATAAAGAGAAGGGGGGACTCTGGGTGCCCAAGGACAGCCCTTCTCTTGCCATCCACCCCCCGGAAGCATCTTGGGTATCTGAGCTGGACGGCCGAGAATGGACAGATTTCCAGTTGCTGGTGTGCCCCTGATGTGCCCAGAGCAAAGTGTTCACTGAAAGGTGCAAAAATCACACATAAAACCTTGGAAGTCTAGTATTTAAAGTTTAACAAGTGATCACAGAGCATTTTATTTCCTGCCAGCATCATCCCTCTTGCTGTATTTATCCTTCTGTCCCTTTGCCTTGGTAGCGAATTCTTGCTCTAGTCCTTTGCTCCTTTTGGCGTAATGGGTCCAGTGGGGGGGAGGGGGAGACTCTACTCCTAGCCCCCTCCCTCACCGCGTGCCCATCACCATAACACTTGGGTTTTGCTGCCACCACCAGAGCTACGAGTTTCCGGGGTTAAGGGCTGCTCTGGAAGCCCGAACCCTGCTCCTCCTTTCTGATTGCTTTCCCAGCGGGAGCCGAACTTGGGAAGCGTTTTGGGTCGCAGCGCACACACCAGGCACTCTTGATTAGAGAAAACAAAGTTTATAGTTTTTACTAGCTCAGTTAACCGAATTACAAAGATACAAAAAGGTAGGGAAAAGACATTGAACTCGTGAGCAAACACAGGCAACTACGAGCAGGTATGGTGACCCGTTTAGAGTGCGTCTAAGGGCGTTTATAAACGATCCTGCTCAGAAGCGGGATCATTTAATGTGCCGCATCTCCCCCCCCGCCTACCTCTCTAGGATGGGTCTGATATTCAGAAGAGCATCAGACCCGTCTTAGAGACTCAGTGCGCATGCGCGTCCTTCTGCGCGTGCGCACTTCACAAGGGAACCCGGAAGTGCAGCTTTAAGCCGGCACTTCAGGGATCTGCGTCAGTGGGGGCAGGATTGCCTGCCTGGTTTGACGCGGGGGAAGATCCGGCTGCAATGTAAGGTAGCCGTTTAAACGAGCACCAAGAAATGCGGCTGATCAAAGGATCAGCTGCGTTTCTTGTCTCTTGTATAAACGCCCTAAGCTTAAACGGTCCCTAACTCTGCTTCTCTGCATCGAAGGACTTACTCACAGTATCTTCTCTGCAGGGTAAGCGCGGGTATCTTAGCTCTGCAGGGTTCGGTTCTTTCCCAGCTGGATGGAGAAAGCTGGGGGTTGCAGGTTAGTCCAGCCCAGCTACCGGGTGCTGGCCATGAGGGGTCTCTGTGTGGAAATTTACTAGCCTTCCTTTTAAAGGGCAACACTAGCACCTCAGCGATTGGCTCCCAGCCCCAGGTGACCCTGTTCAAGGTGGCCAATCAGTTAGGTTACCTGGCCTGGGTTCCTTTTTTGGTACGGGGTGTAAGGTGTGGTCAGTCAGAGGGGCTGAGGGGAGCACGTCTCCTTCTATGGTCTGGCAGAGTCCCTTGCCTTGCGTCCGGGCGGGAGGGGGACCTAAGGGGCCATCTAGCGAGGAGGGTTTCTCCACACACCTCATGTGTCTGATGCAGTATGGCCTGACGGCCGCTTTGCCATTAACTCCCAATCACCCACCCACCCACATTCTAGTTCCCAAGGGACACTGCTACAAACTTACATGAAGCTCCTGCTCAGTTTGAAATAAAGCTTAATTTAGGAGGTGATCCCATCTCCAAAGTTGAGAATTTCCTAATCTCTCACCGTGCAGCCAGTGCTGCTGGAGGGGGCTTTGCTTCCTTCCTAAACCCAGAGTAACCTGACTGGTGTGCAGCAACAGGGCAATGCTAATAGAATTGGGAGCTGCACTTTAAGTCCAATTTTAAAAAGACAAGGAACGTTCTAGGCAGTGGCTTTGGATTTACTCGTAGGAGTAAAGCACCGGCCCGAGGCAGTAAGAAGAACTTGAGTGTCCTGGACTGAACTTGAGTGTCCTGGACTGACACGGGGGTGGAGGGGTGGGGTGTGTGTGTGTGTGTGTGTGTGTGTGTGTGTGTGTGTGTGTGTGTGTGTGTGTGTGTGTGTGTGTGG
>QEPC01005668.1:464224-517507 GCA_003113815.1 Sphenodon punctatus | reverse complement strand
GAAATCCAGGTACATTATATCTACTGGGTCTCCCTTGTCCACATGCTTATTTACATCCTCAAAGAATTCCAACAGATTAGTGAGGCACGACTTACCTTTGCTAAATCCATGTTAACTCTTCCCCATTAAGCCATGTTTGTCAACATGCCCAACGATTCTGTTTTTAATGATTGTTTCCACCATTTTGCCCGGCACAGACGTCAAGCTTACTGGTCTGTAGTTTCCAGGATTGCCTCTGGATCCTTTTAAATATTGGGGTTACATTTGCCACCGTCCAGTCCTCGCGTACAGTGGCAGATTTTAGTGGCAGGTTACAAATGACTAACAGTAGGTCTGCGATTTCATATTTTAATTCCTTCAGAACTCTGGGGTGAATGCCATCTGGCCCTGGTGACTTGTTAGTATTCAGTTGGTCAGTTTGCTCTAGAACCTCCTCCAGAGTCACATGAGGATAAGGAAGAGATGGCACAGATCCATGAGCTGGACCCTTCTCTTCTTGATCATACCTTTCAAGTCAAGCGTGCCCGTCCCCAAGTTCTGTGCAGCCCTTGGAGTTTGTAGTATTTTCCATAGTGGCCCCTAGGAGGGAAAAGGTTTCCCAGCCCTGATTTAAGCTACGGATACCCCTGCAACCCATCATAAAACACAGAACAGATCAGTTTTATCTGTGGAAATGAGGATCAAGGTGTCAGTAGAGCTGACAAATGAGTTATAAAGACAAGGTTCAAAGTAGCTGTGTGCTACTCTTCTGGCAAGTCCAGTGTTTAATCTGGGTGCCCAATTTATTCCATGGTATTATAGTAATTAGCCTATGCGCTCCCCCCAGTGCAATAATTATCTGTATCTTGGTGGAGTCCTGTTGGGCAAACACCCACCAGTGCCCCAGATCTCCCTCCCCACACTGCTCTAGAGGGGCTGAGAGCTCCTCGGAGCTGGATTACAGGACTTGTTTTTACATGGCACTGAGTTAACGTCTTTCCTGAAAACTAAAACCCTTTTCTAATTTGGTTGGATTTGGGGGGGGTTTAATTATTCTGTTGCTTCATCTGTTCCCAGCACCTGAAGAGGGTGTGATTGCAGAAAATGGGCATTTCTTTGACTTATTTTCTGCATGATTCCCCTGTTTGGTGGCCGGGGGCTCCTGTTTGCTTTATTTTCCAGTTAGAGCTGAGGGTAGGTTTCTTCTAACGAATCCATGGAATGCAGGGTATTTGCTTAATGGGCGGAGAGGAGACTGACCAGAGCTGACTGAGAAGCTGGAGTCTATCCGCTGTCTGCAGGGTGAACAATCCAACTGTCTTGGCTTGAATTCAGGAAGCCTGTTTGAAGTTGCTTTCAGCAGCACGCGCAGCCATGGGCTCCAGGGGGCTGCACCCTTGCCCCCCAATATTTGGATGTTGCTGCTGGAGTGGTATATTCTATTCTCCCCCCCCCCCCCAATATTAGGCTATTACAGCTTCTTTAGCAACTAACTTTCCATTAGAGAAAGCATTGGAATGGTTCACCAGTTGCATAAAAAGCCTGGCTCTTCTTGGAGAACCTGTCATTCGGGGTTTCCAGAACGTAATTTCCGTTGCTTTGTAAAGAAATTGGAAAGCCGACCAAACGGCACTCTTTCATTCTTCCCTCCGCAGCTGCGCTCTGTCCTGCTGCGATGATGGTGGGTGATTTATGCCTGCAGGAAGGCTTGGACAGTGCTTTGATTGGATTGATCACCCCTTTGTGGTGCTGCTGGTAGTCTTAATTAGTAATGCCTGGCAGACCTCCCCCGCCCCTTGTTTGGAACAGGCTAGCATTGCACTTGGTTGAACACACGTGTCTGTTTGACTGGCTACTTGGGGAGAGAGTTGCCATTTCCCATTGGGTTTGAAGCCCTTTGTTTCCAAGAAGGAACGTGAACATGCCCAGGAGGAGACTCGGATGCCTTTCAAGGGATGGGTATGCTGTCTAGTGAAAAGCTTTCCACTTTTCTCTGTGGCAGCATTTGCACAACTGTCACTCACCTGAGCTGATATCTTCCAGAGGCTTCTAAATTGAGTCAATCTACCTGGTAGCAGGAAACCTGAATAAGTGTACAGATTATTTCACTAAGCAGCAATAATTTGTGTATGTGTAACCACTTGGTTTTTACCTTGCTTACTGCCTGCTGAGCGTGCTCTAGCTTTACGACAACGCATTTCCCCTTCCCTCGTGAGAAAAATGCAGCCTGTGCTTGGGATCCCAGTGCAGCGAGGGAGGGTGGGCTAGTTAAAAGCCACTGATCATTTATCCTTTTACTTTTCAGCCTGTTCTAATAAGTCTGTTGTCAGTCAGTAAACGAGGGAAGTCAAATCCCCAGGGAGACGTGTTTCTCTCTTTGACTTAGTCCTTTAAAAATAATAATAAAAGATTTTGGCAAGTGCAGTGAAGGACCCAAGCAAGTTTCCTCAAATTAACCCTCGTTAAGTAACGAGCGAGAAGGAACACGCAAGAAGCCTATATTTCTCTGGAGAGAGTTAGAAAACGAGATGAGGAAGATGAGCCTGGGGTTGCTTGGCTCAGATTGGGAGAGCAAGGGGGACTCGCTGTTCTAGGGAGGGCATCTGAAAAGGCTCTTTGCTCTGAGGTGAAGTCGATTGTGACTCCCTGCAAGCGGAGACTGGTGAGCTGTGCAGTAACTCCTCTCTCTCTTAGCCTTCGAGGACCACGACAGCGCTGTGGACGACCGAGACAGTGACTACCGTAGTGAGACCAGCAACAGCAACCCTCCTCCTTACCACACCACTTCGCAGCCCAATGCCTCCGTGCACCAGTTCCCCGTGCCTTCCCGCCTCCAGCAGCAGGGGGTCTCCCGGGACTCCTGTGCCGACTCCATGCAGAGCTACGATTTCGATGATCGGGAGCGCATGGCCATAAGGTGGGTGCCCTCTTTAAAGCAGTGTGCGCCGTACATTCAGTAGCCAGAGGTGAACCTGAAGGCCTAGTTGGACTGGCCTGCTCTTGTCCTCTCCTTTACAAATGACTCGAAGGATAGAATGCTGATCTGTTGTGTTCAGAACTCGGCGGAAGAATGAGTCTGTTGGAAACTGCCTCTTCGTTCTTGGCCAATTCATGCCCCGTTTTGGATTTGCCGGTATCGCTCCATAAGCGGAACGCATCCTGCAGCCCATTACTCAAGTCTATTCAACTTGTTGCAGAACAGGTTTCCTCCTCAGCGTCTGCCCTGAGCTGCAGGAAAGGAAAAGTGTATTCCTTTAATTATTCTCGCCCAACTCCCCAAGAGCTTTGTTGTTTTAGTTTCAGTATTTTTGCCTGCTGCAGAGCATTCCTCGTTTCTTTCAGGCTGCTGCTTCTCCTCATCACAAATCAGCAGCTTCTCCGTCGTTAGTTACACGCCACCTAGATCCTTAGGAGCCGAGAGCTTGCCGCTTGAATGCATTTCTCATGCCAAACCAGTTTGGAAAGGAAGGGGAACATGCATGTTTCCTAGTGAATCGGAGGTGTAAAGTTCTGCACTTCTGGTGTCCCAGTTTGCCTTGCTGAAGTTTTGGCTTCATCCAAGGCTGAAATGCCCCCGTGCTTCTTTGCAGACTCCGGTAATCGGTGAAGTAGCACTCGTGTTTGACTTAATTAAATGTTCAGGATTTATACAAATCCTACCCTGGCTTTATTTATTTTTTTCCCACCGTGACAGCATTAACTCAGTCCCAGATTTGCCTCGATCATAGGGGAATAATTCCCATTCGTTATCCCATAAAATCCTTCTGTCCAGTTCTATGGAGGAGTTACTTTCATAGACTTGTTTAAACGTAGCTGATCCCCTAAAGAGCGAGAGAGAGTGGAATTTCCTCTCTTTCTGGGAGGTCGCTACTTCCCCTTAGTCCGTATCGTTCCGTTCCCCTTTAAGATCAGAGTGTATATTATTCTCCTCCACCCTGTGATGGGGGGGATTTAGGGTTTCCCTCTCTCTGGCTGTCTCCCAAAGCACCAACCACAGCTCAACTACCCTGCTTACAGCAACCATTGAGCGCCGCTCTCCCCAGACTGTGCCTGCTCTTGAGGGGTTCAGTCTTTGTTGCCGGTGTCTCGGAGCTCCACAGTCATCAAAAAAGTAAATGGGTTTAGGCTCATCTTGGTGTTTATTTATTTATTGGCATTTCTATGCCGCCCCCTCATGCCCATGGCATCTCGAGGCGGCTAACAATACGATAAAACAATAAAATACATTAAAAACAGACATCAATTTTAAAATAATTTTTAAAAAACCAACCCTAACCCTACCCTCCAATTCCCCCAAATTCCCCACTCCACCAATCTCCCCCATTTACCCATCCCTACCCCCTCCCCTCCAAAGGCCTGGGCGAACAGCCACATCTTGCATGCCCGCCGAAAGGTGAGCAGACCCGGGGCCAGGCGGGCTTCCTTCGGAAGGGAGTTCCACAATCGTGGCCTGACCACCGAGAACGCCCTCTCCATGTTGGCCCCCGCCTTACATGGGGGACCTCCAGATAGGCGCCCCCAGTGGATTGGAGGGTCTGTCCTGAGTCACGGAAGGCGAGGCGATCCCTGAGATAAGAGGGGCCGAGACTGAAGCATTCAAAAGCGAGGGAAACCCAAAAGTAGTAAACAATACTAAGAAAAAACAAGCTACCAAGAAATGTTATGGAAACAAAGCACAATATCTATACACTTATTCAAAAAGTGCACAAAAATGATCCACCAATTGTCTAAAATATACTGCAGTTCTATTTATCTAGACTTAGTATAGCTCAACATGATACAACTCCACATTTATGTACGTAGCCCGACCCGTTTCGGCTGGTTATACACCCTTCTTCAGGGGTGTCGTGGCTGAATATCTCATGGACTGAATGCGCTGTCTATTGAAGGGGGCGGGGGGAAATACCCTCCAGCAACATTCACTGAGTCGTTATTGCCTCTGACTCTGCTGTACGTAACCACTCTCCCCAAAAATCATCCCAAATAGGAAAATATCAACTTTCTCTTTGCTCAAGAGGGTTAATCTTCAAAAAGACTCTGCCACTCAGTTCAGGGAATCTTCTTCAAGGTTTTTGTTGAGCTATACTATGTCTCGTTAGATAGAATTGCTGTATATTTTAGTAAATTGGTAGTTCATTTTTGTGCACTACTTGAATAACTGTATAGATCTTGCGTGGTGTTTCCATAACATTTCCTCGGTAGCTCGTTGGTTTCATCTTGGAGTTAAACCAAGATTCCCAAGTCAGTACTTAGTGCCAATCACTACACACACGCATGCTTTTTCATGAGAAAGTTTTATATAAGAATTAAGGCAGATAATACTGGTTCAGAGTAAATACAGAAAGTGCATAATAAAATGAAATCAAAACAATATGCAATGTTAGCTTAACGGATCATGTTTCCTCTCTACTAGTTAGTTATCCCCTGTTCCAGAGGGCCAAAGTCTTGTCTCTGAGGTTTGCAAACAGGCACGCTGCATCTTAGGTGGGAGCTGTGTTCTTCAGATACTGATGGTGTCAAACCTCTTGTTCTTGTGTCTTCTGCACACCTTTTAACTCTTCACGTTGCCTTGTTTTGAGTTTTTGATTAACTTGCGTTGTTGGTCACTGTAGCCAGATAGCCCCGATCTCCTGTACGGGCTGATTGTCCTGCAATGCAAATTTCCTGGCCTGGGTTCAACTACCTTGAGCAAACGCCCCATATAAGAAGTTTCCCTCTAGCTTATACAAACATCTTTGACATCATGACTTCCCCGATGTTACATGATGTGAATATTTCACAACATACCTCATGGCTGGGTTTGTAGCTCCCCATTTACATGCCCTTAAGTATCTAACATCTGCTTGGTTTGCTGTTTCCGGTGCCCGGTTCCTTCGCGCACATGTGCTAGTTTAAATTTTCATTTAAAATGTTGATCTCGGAAGTTCTATGTAAACATCTGTCCTATCTACGTGTCCCTGCATGTTCTCTTTGCTTTCAAGGCAATACGATAGCGTAGATTCCACTGTGAGTGGCCGAACTGACTTAGAATCCACATCTGCATCTAGTCAAATGACCAGCCGCCAGTGCTCACTAGAGAGCAGGCACTCGCTAGATCTGTCTGATAGGTGGGTTATCCTTTTTGCAGCCTAGATGTTTGTGATTCTCCTCGGTGTTGCTGCTGTGATGTGGTCCTGTGGGCTACTTGAGCTGACTTCCACTGTTTGCATGCCTTCACTGTACTGCAGGTCTTGTAGAATGCCATGTTTCTCTTCAGAAACCATAGTAAACACTGATTTCTTTTTGGTAAAATGTAACCGTTCTACAATATAAGCAGGAAAGGGAAATCCTTAATTGAATATGTGTGGGTCAACCAGACTTGGCTTATTCCTTTGACACCAAACTGTTCAATTGTTCCAGGGTAGCTTATAGTAGCTCATGTTCATTCTACATCTGTCTCCTGTTGATGTCAGCCGTATGCCGGCGTCCGAAGGCAGGGATGATTCTGTAGCCTTCCCTGCAGGGTTTGTGTATTTGTGGTGGAAACACTCCACTCCAGAGTGTGTTTCTATTCACTAGGGTTGTGGTAGTGTCTGGTTGTCACAGGAGTTATAGCTTCCTGCAGAGTTGTTAGCTGGGTCAGATTTAAGTGAAGGTACAATTAAGCATTATGCTAAAATCTGTCAAGAATGTTACAAGGTGTAATATTTTAGTATCTCATGGGTAACCCTTTCAGTTCAAACAGCTGGAGTAGAATAGTAGTGTTTGCCATCACAGTATATTTGGCTGTATGAATTTAAGAAATAATCTTGTAGTTTTATTTGTATCTTTTCCCATTAAAATGTTTCATATTTGCTTTTGTTGATGCATGCAATTTTCTATTTTGTTCTTATTGAAACTGTCCTTTGGAAAAAATATTTTGAAACTTTTTCTTCCCCCCCCCCCTTTCTGCTCCTTCCTCCTTTCTTTGCCCTCTGTCTTGTTTGTCTTTTGTTTCTTGTATATCAGACAAGGATGTTTACTTAGAAATGAAAAAGTCAGGATCATACCATTTGATTCTGAAGTTGGCGAAGAAGAGTGGGAGAGTAACTATGAGGAGTTAGGAAAATTGCTGATAGAAGAATTTCTAGAAAAAAGTCATCAGAACAGAGGTTGGCAGGAACCAAATGTAAAGAAAACTCAAACTCCCTCTAAAAGAGAGAATTTCAGCCATCATGAAAGAACAAGTTATTCCCCAAATGCTTATGTGGAGTCGGGAAGTTTAGATGTTCCTAGATATCCCAAAGAATATGATACAATAGATAGGAGAAGAAAAAAGAAACTAAGATACAATAACTTTGAAGAAAGTGGACAAACATGCCTACAGAATAATGGCAGTCTCCGGTGTTTGGGTGAGAAAATGATCTCTTCCGCTGGTATAGAAACTAGAGCTGCATCTAATAATATTTGTGCAATATTGGACAAAAACAAAAAATATAACAGCTGTGCCACTGAAATCAAAGAAGAGTTACCTGCCTATCCCAGTTTGCGTCCATACAAAAATGGTCTTATGGTTAAGAGTGGGAAGTGGGCCAACAGCAAACTTACAAGCCGCGACTGTGATGGCTCGGTTCATTTTGGTGGCGAAGAAGTGATACGTTTAGAACAGCCAGAGAATAGTTTTGTACCGTTTGATGTCCTTGAAGAATTTGACAGTAGTGCTTCTGATGAACTTCCATATTCACCTGTTTCAGATGATGAATTGGAGGAATTAGCTATTCTTTCACAAGCCTGGGGTCAGCCAAATGGCAGCCATCTTGGGAACTTCCCTGAGAATCATACTGGAAATACAGTATCTCGATTACCGAAGGCTCATTGCGATAAAAAATCACACCGGGCTAGAGGCGGAAAGTATGGCTACCCAATGCAAGATTTGACGCTCTCTCCTGTTGAAGAGCCAAGTGATGAGTACGTTGATACAATGGATGAGCTGCAATGTTTAGTTGAAACTGTGTCAGAGTACTTGGCTGAAAAGGAGGAAGAGATTAGTAAATTTGGTACTCTTCCAAAAGCTAAAAAAGCCCTTGAGAGTGCATCATTTCAACAGGATAATGCTGATGACTCAGCAGAGAAGAACATACAACCTGACCAGGCAAAGATGGAGGAGGACCATGAGAATAGCAAAGTCAAATCAGAATCGCTGCCAGATTTGTCTGGGGTCAAAAACACAGTAAATTCCTTGTTCAGTTCCCTTACTGAGAAGGTAGGCTCAGGCACAAAGCACCTCACTGCTTCTGTTGAAAAGTTTGTTTCTTCATCACCAGAGAAACTTGAAGCTTCTGGTCTTTCTGAGGGTGTCATTACAAAGATATTTTCTAGCAGATCTAAATTGGACAATGCATCTCCTGAAGTGAAAGCAGAAAATAAAACGGATGAGAAGATACAATCTTCCTTGTCATCGCAGATGAGCAGTGACAAGGTTACACATGATGCAAACCCAGGGAGCACCAAGACAGATGAGAAGACTTCCACAGCTCCTAGCCTTCAGGCAGCTTCGGAAAATACAGCTAAGCCTCAGCCTTCCCCTCAGAATCAGGGGTCAGTCGTGAATTCAGTTTTGGGCATGCTCAACCCTTTGAAGATCTTCTCAGAAAAAGAAGCACCAAAGAGAGAATTTGTGATAGAGGAAGAGCAAACCAAAGTGGAAAGCCATCCCATAAATGCCAGTGAAGTAAGTAAAAGTGAGAAATCATCGGGCGATAATAAACCTGCCAACGCTGTTCCTGAAGCGAACAAGAACGAGACCAAAACCCAGGTAGAAGAAAATGCAAGCAGCAGTTCTGTATCTTCAATCTTTGGCAAACTCTCCAGTTCCGTTAGCTCGTTCAGTCTGAAAGCCAGTTTTGAGGGTCTGGGAGCTCCCAAGCAGCAGATCGGGCCTCAGAAGCCTCTGGATCTGCAGGACGTGACAAACCAGCCAGATATAAGTGCAAAAGAGCACACGGGCACTGCAGGAAACTTGCACCCTCTAGGAACTGAACTGGAAAATGGGCAAAGCGTAAATAAAAATGAGGCAAGTCTTCAGCCCTCGGAGCAAGGTGCACCCTCCAATCGTTTCTTCAGACCACTGAAAAAATCCTTCAGCCAGTTGTTGCTTCCTTCCTCTGAATCTCTTCCAAAAGGACCCCCACCGGGAATGGCAAAAGGACACTGCTCTGAAGATGATATAAGAAAGAACAGTTCCACAAATGACGAGCCTTCCTTCTCTCTCCCTGGGAAATTACAGATTCCTTTTCTGAGCAGCCTTGGTTTTTCAGACAAACAGCAGGATACAAAAGCAAGAGGAGGCATTTTTCCGTCGTTATTTAAATTTGCTTCTGCTGAAAACCTAGCAGCCTCAAGTGATCAAGCCAGGCAGCCAAGATTTAGTGATGTGCCCATGGCTGTTAAAGATGAATGCAAAAGGGGTAATTCAGAAAATGCCAGATTTTTCTCATTAAACTCTAACTCAGTTTCAAATATCCCAGATCATAAAGAGGAGCCCATAAAGATGAAAGAGATTAGCAAGGAAAGCAGCCCATGTGTACAAGAACGGGATAATGGAAATCAAACTGCCTCTGGCACCCCTAAAATTATACACTCAGACCGTGGCTGCATAAGCATTTGGGAAGAATGTAGAAATCCTAAAGAGGATGCAGTAATTTCGGCAGCACCCAAAACGCCAGACTTGAATGCTGAAGCGCTAAAACGAACCTCTCCAAATGGGGTCCGACAGGATAAAATGGAAGCTCCGCACAGGAAAACCACACACCAGGGTTTGTTTTCGGGACTTCTTCGGCTTTCCTCTGCAGAAAATGCACCGAGCAGGCAAGAACTGACTGACATCCAAAAATCCAGCTCGCCTGGTTTATTTTCTGGGATATTTAAACTTGCTTCAAGTGAAAATGTGTCGGACGGTAAGCAAGAGAACACAAAATCAAGCTCTCTAGGCCTCATGAGGCTTTTTGACAGGAATGAAGATTCTAGTTTAGGAAAAAAATCTGTTGGCTCCGATGCGCTACCAGGTATCCAAGGAAGTACTAGGCAAAAACAAGAGACTGCTGGCTTCTTAAAAAATTTAATTCCCAAACCGAAAGAAAAAGCAGAAGATAGAAAAGTGATGGAATTTACGAAGACTAATGGGTATTTGCCCAACACAGGAGGAAACAACGTGGATGACCATCCCCTCCCTGCCTACCGACGTTCTGTGTCTCAGAACACTCTTGGTTCTCAGCAGAGTACGCGCAGCTTCTCAGGAAAACCCTTTATCTATAGACAGCTCTCTGATCCTAATCAAGATGCAGAATCTAAGATGTATCAAACCATTTTAAATGGCGGGTCAAAGGAATTTCGTAATCTTTCTTTGAATGGTGTTGCGTGCCACCTTGCAGAGCAGTATCCAGGCTGTGAGGAGACGAGAAGCCATTCTAGCTTTGAATGGGAATATGATATGGGAGAATTTTCTGTAGGCACAAATGAGGTTGCGTTGCCAGTCTACTATGTTTTAAACCAGAACTCTGTTGTACCAGCTGAATGTTTGGGCTGGCTTGATTCAAATGAGACTGTGGTGAATCTGTGTAAAAAAGATGGAAATGCAAATGTGATGGAGTGGAAAACCAATGGATATTTTGACAGACAGAGTAGAGATTTCAGTGTAATGTCATATGAATCATTTCAAGAAGTATGCTCAGAAGAAAATGAGATGTGGGCAACTGTCTCTCTGAATGGAAACTCGAGCAACCTGCTGCCTTTTGAGATGGACTGCAGCTGCTCGTTAGAAGAGCTGCCCATGGACTTAAGCTATTCGTCCGGTTGTGATGGAACTATGTGGACCCTAATTGATCAGGAATCTTTAAGTATGGATGAAAGTTTTGTATATTCATCTTACAGTCAGGAGTACCAAGACTGGCTGATACTGCTTGAGAATGGTGCGTGGCGGCCGTCAGAAGATGTGGACTGTGGATATTACATGTACAGCGATGGCCAGTATGTCTACTCGCTGCTCACAGATCCTACTGGACAGTATGTGTATGTATGTGCACCTGAAACCTATTCCTATGAAGACTACTGGGACTATAATTATCCTATGGATTCCTTCCCAAGCACGACAACGGACAATAACATGATTGCTGTTTGTGGTTTCAAAGTTCCACTTGATAGTGATGATGAACTCTTCTGGTTTGCTGAAGAGGAGCAATTGGATAATTACCTCGTAAATAAGCCTCTTGATTTATCTGTGGCTTTGAAAAGAAGTGATCAACTGATGAACATGAATTTGGAGACCTTTTCAGAAATGTTTGAAGAGTCAATTTATTACCAGAGAGAGCAGCCATTAGACTTCTCGGGTTACAAACTTCAAAAACTCAAGGTAGATTTTAGGCCTGAAACAGAAAATGCATGGTATTCAGAAGATTCTCCGCTGACCCTTGATCTTACAACGCGTTCCAAAGTTGCTTCTCATCGGATGTTAAAAGAAGAGATTACTATCAAGCCGGCGCACAGAACCCATCATGTACCTCCTTCTGAAAGTGAATCATCGGGATTTTTTGGTTTTCATCTTTTTCGTTCTTCTCCAAAAACAGATGAGACATCCATGCCAGCTGAAAATGCTACAGAAGCCAGAAATATGGAGGAAGATAAAAGGCTACCAGTTAACAAAGTCACGTCTCTGTTTTCTGCTTTGGGTGGTCTGATTGGAAAAACGTCCGGTTCTGACCTAAATGAGTCCGTGGAAGATTCTGAAGTGAGGAGAACAGAGATTTGGTCAAAATCATTTGAACGAAGGAACAATGATGCTCTGTCACTAACATCGAAGATAAAATTAGGTGATGATTCACAAGCTGGTGAAAGGACTCCCATAAAGCATACAACAGGGAGAAAAGCTACACCTGCATTTGATAATCTACACTTGGTGAGAAATGAAAAACAAGAATCCACTCAGAATAAGAACCTTCACCCAAAAAAGCCAGGCTTAGCAAAATCTCCCTCTCAACTAAGCCTAACGACTCCAGATGGTAAACCAAATAGGGCAGATAAAACCATTAAACCAGCCCCAAGTCATGGCATACGCCAAATAAGCCATGATGTGCACAAGAATGGTCAGCCAGACAACAACCAGTCATCCGCGGAACCTGAGGAAACGTTATTTAAAAGCGCTCTGAAACTCTTCAGTTTGGGGGAAGACTCTTCTGCAAGTGCAACCGTGGATAAAAACCAGACTTCTGGATTTCTTGACTTCTTTAAAACTCAGGTAAATAAAGCACCACAACAGTCGCCAAACTTGGAAACAAATGAAAATGGAGATAAATCTGAAAAGAAAATACCCCAGGAAAAAAGAGAGCCCACTGGCATTTCATCCTTGTTCGGCTCCATTGGGGATCTCTTCAAAGTAGATGTGCCTCCGCCCCAGCCAGCAGCAGATGCCACTGGTCTGCTGAAGAGCGATAGCCGAGCTCCACGTGAGTCGAGAGAGCGAGTGGAGAAGCCTTGGGGCCAGCAGAGTAGAAGTGCAGCATCTCAGGCCTTTGCCCCCGTGGCACACGTTGGAATAGAAGCGGCAAGCAGCAAGCAAACCGCTCCCAGTGACGGGACACAAACCAAACGGCCGCACAGAAAGATGGAGAAAGAGAACACGGATAGAAATAGACTCCCGGAAAACACCTTGCACAAGCTGGGCCACCTGGGTCCCAGAACGGACGAGCGGAAGCAGCCCCTGGCACAGCATGGCAGTGCACCTGTGGCTGCATCAGGGCAGCAAGGAGGAAACCAGACAGGTGACATGTTGGATAAAATGAAACCAGGTCAGGTACCAAAAGAGTCAGGGTTTAGCTTGCCATATGGCTTTTCCAACACCACCGCTACAGAACCACAGCCGGCACAGCAGCCACCTGGCAGCAGTCTCTTCTCTTTCTTTCCCGGACCAGAGAAGCCTACTCCTCCAGCACCTACTGCTAATCCTCCAAATGCCAAGCCGTCTGAAACAGAAGGGCTCTTTAAGCTTCCTTCCTTCTTCTCACCCGGTGCTCCCACTGACAAGAAAAATGTGCCGCAAAGTAGTTCTAGCTTCAGCTTCTTCAATCTGACCTCCTTCTTGGATGAGAAACCGCCAGCTACTCCAGAAAAGGGGAGGCCCGCGCAGCAAGCCGGTTCAAAGCCAATGATAAAGCAAAGTGTTTCTGTTGACTCTGGTAACAGATCTACTGGCCAGCAGGGTTTAACCAGTAAAAAGGAGGTTGCTAGTATTGTGGAGTCAGTGCTTGGTAAGCAGGAGGCAGTGACCAACCTCTCCAGTAGCATGAATGAGCTAAATGCTCCTGCAGCAGAGCAGGCTGTGGAAAGTGCTGCTGTAATTGACAAAGAGACGAATGAGTTGGAAAAACAGACTGCGGCCAGTGCAGCCGAAAAACCAGTTTCTACTGACACGTCCCTTGAAGCTCCCATGTTACAGGAGGACAGTGTGTCTGTCTTTCCAGAGCGTCAGGAGCCAGTAGACCATCTCCCCAGTAGCACAGGAGCGCAGGAATCCATTGCACCATCTTCTGAGGAGGAGGATTCCACTCCGAAAGAACAGCTGTCGGAAAAGCTGGAGTGCAGCTCAGTTACGGAGGCTTTCACAAATCTAAATGATGCCAGTGCTACTAACCTCACAGAAGCAGTCTCAGAAGAGAAAACTAGTGTATTTGAGCCTAAATTACCTGAAACCAAGTTACCGGAACATTCTCCTGCTGCTGGATTAATAGGGTCACAAGGGCCAAAACCTTCCCCTCAAATGCCCAATGCCCCTAACCTGCAAAGCAAACCCAAAGAAGCAGAGAGTGATAAATCGGTCCTGGATTCTTCAGTTGAAATGTTCTCAAGTTTTGTGACAAAAATGAAACCCACTAAAACTTTATCTGGCTTCTTCTCTCAGCCTCAAGCTCCAGCACCACCTACTGCCCAGAAGAAAAGCACCTCATTTTTCGGTCTTTCGTCTCTCCCAGCTGGGCCGTCGCCAGCCTTCACAAATGATCTCTTTGGTATTTTTAAAGGCACGAAAGAAGCACCCAAAGAAGACGTATGCGCTCAGCCCACTATCCAACCTCAAGAAAGCAGGGCAGAAGAAACGGTGAAGTCAGCTCCTGTTAGAGTTTCTGTAAAACAAGAAGAAATCTCCACAGCCAAATTGTCTGCTGTAAATACTAGCATTTCTCTGAAGCAAACGGATGCATCCTCCTTGGTAGAAGAGAACTCGGCAGAAGCATCTACTGTGAAAATAGTCACTGAAGAAGTTAAAAGATCCAAAATTGGTTATGCGCAGCCTCGGACAGAAACGTTGATGGGTGAAGACCAAACCTCTGAATCCGTGCCACTCGATGCTTATCTACAAGCAGCTGAGGAGAGAGGCCATGTTGACTTGTGCTATTCCGAGTGGGATAGTGTAATGGATACAAAACAGGCAATGCCAACAGACAAGGTGGATGTAAATTTGGACCAATTAGAAATGGACACACTTGGAACAGAAGAGCTAATGGTTCCAACTGACGGGACAGCTGAAACTGACCTGAGTAGCGGCCTTGAACCAGAGCCCAGCTCTCCAACCAATGAGAGAGATGCGAACTTGTGCCTGTCGGAGCCAAGTAATGAGCTCGACGCAGAACGAGCCCCAGCAGAGGACCAGGCAGATGTTAATGCCCCCCAGTCAGGCATGGCTGGTGCCCTGGAAATGGAGCCAAAACCTTCAGCTGACGAACCCAGTGGTGACTTGAACCAGGCAGATGTGGACAAGAGCCTTGAAACAGAATCCAGTTTTCCTGCTGAGCAGGAAGGACACTTGGCAGTTGCTGAAATGTCTACCGAGGAAACTAGCCTGAAAAGTGGTTTGGATAGGCAGAGCAAACCAGCTAGTGTTCCCACAGATACAAGTGGTGCCAAACCTATGTTTGAAATACCAAGCATACCTAGTCTGCCAAAATTCGGCTTCATGTCCTCTTCCGCTGATCCTGTGAAGTCATTTGGGTCCTTTTTCTCCCCACAGCCTCCCCCGGTAAATAAAACTGCCACTGAGCCAGGCCTCATGTCCAGCTTTAACAAGTTCTCTTCCTCGTTGTTTGGGGGAGGTAGTGATGAAAGAATGAGTAAGCCAACAGACAGTGCCCAAGGGGCAGTGTTTGGAAAGAAGCTAGACTTTTCATTTCCTTGGCAAAAAGAGATCAAGGAGGCTTCTGTCAAGAAGGAACTGGAAGTTCCCTCACAGCCTGCATTATCACAGCAACAGACGGGGCTAGGAACAGCTGATTTGGATAAGAGTTCACAACTGGAACTGGCCGTCTCTGATCAGTTATCCGATTCAAATGCTGAGTCAAGTTTGCCTCCCATGCAGCCCAGTCGTTTAGACAATGAGTGTTCAGAAGAACTCCCTTCTGCCGGTACCACGGAAGAGACCAGGGGAGAACTAGGCAGCATTGCCAAAGAAGACAAGGTTGCCCATGAATCTGAAGAACAGCAGCGTGCAGTCTCCGGTAAACTCCTAGAGCCGGCTTCTGGGAAAGAGCTACCAGGCGAGGTGCTGAATGAGCCGAGGGGAAGTGAGGAAAGCCGTCTTGTGTCTTGCCCAGCCGTCGCGACGCTTCAGCTGCTGGAGCCGAGTATTACAGAGCCACTAGATAAAAGGCCAGTAACCAAAGCAGCATAATAAATGGGGACAGTCAGCTG
Organism: Sphenodon punctatus; assembly: GCA_003113815.1. Lineage (NCBI taxonomy): Eukaryota > Metazoa > Chordata > Lepidosauria > Sphenodontia > Sphenodontidae > Sphenodon > Sphenodon punctatus. The sequence continues at coordinate 501,841 of QEPC01005668.1, read as the reverse complement.
CCCATTTATAATGCAAGCGCTATAGCCGTAGATACCCTTGTCCTGCCATCCTGAGTGTTTCTTGCGTTACTGGTAGGTGACTTGACGCTGTTGTAAAATGTACAGTTGCCACTAGATGAAACATCAAATCCTGGGTGGTATTTATCAGCCACCTCATCTCTCCTTTGTGTTCCCTTAGGAGCTTTGTGTTTTCTTTCATTAGTTTGCCCATGCGCTCCTTTTGTGCTGCTGTGTCTCGGTGAACGAGTTGCTTTGAGTGTTGCTCCCAGTAGCTTTTCAGAACTTCAGAATCTGGGACTTACAGAAAGCTTTGATGTCTTGTCCAGTGCTGATTAACCCTGCATTTATTTGGGGAGAACCCCCACGTGCCACTAGCTAATACAACCAGAAAATCAAGGAGGTTATATTCTTCAGGATGCTAGGCCTTCAGATTGTTCAGAGAAGCTCAACTTACCAGGGTAGAAATTATTACACACGGTTAAGTTGCAGGTGGTTTGGGATCTTTAAATAATGTTCCCCAGTTGACAATGAAGGTATCTCAGATAGAAACTTTTAAATGATGCCAAACGTGAAGTAGCGATGAGCAAGATTAAATGAGCTCTGTGATAACGCTGCTTCCTGAATCTCCCAGTCGTATCCTGCACAGATGCCTTGCTGTAAACCTTTCTGGCACAGAGAAAGGGGTGGGCGCTGCCTTGGAGGGTAAGCTTGCCTTATTATCCCTTCACCTGTTTCTTCGTTAAACTTCAGGACTGTTCATTTGACCCCAAATTGACTTAGTCGCTTGGAGAAGCGTAGAGAGGCCGTACACATAGCCCAGTCTGTTCCCAGAAAACTGTAACTCGTGTTAATTTTATTAAGGTAAAAAAAATCCCCCCCCCCCCCCCCCCAAGCAATTTATGTCACTGGAAAGTCTGGTATCAGAACGGTGTGTTGAGAAATGGGGTCTGTGGGGAATCGAAAGAGTCCCATTAGTTGAAGACCCATGAAGCCCTTTTGTTTAGAGGGACCAGCTTCTCTGTGAATGACAGGAACAGTGTCATTACCTAGCGTTGGCAAAGAATAAAAAAAATAATCCTACTACACACTCTGGAAGCAGTTACATGAGGAAAACCTGATGTAAGGAGCATTAAAGACAGTAATAAATTCAATTCAGTTCAATTATTGTTTGGCATGACCATAGGTCTTTGCATCACTATCACATAAAATGTTTTGCTCCAATACAGCATTAAATAATACAAAAGTATTGTCCCTAAAAGAGACAGTGACAAATGAAATCAATTTTTTGTCTTTTAGTTGGTGGTAATCACAATACCTTCATTGTCAGCTCGCGTTGAAGTAGGGGATGCCGGATTGGTGCTGTGTGAAATTGTCAGAAGCACCCTGATGGTTTAGGTGCCTAAACCCCATTTTCAGAGTGGCTTTGGGTGTCTGCTTGTGCTCCAGGGGCCAGGTTTATAGAGCCCGGGGCTCTAGGCGGCTCCCGTCTTGGCCTATTGACCAACCTCTGCCATCCTTTCCAATAAGGTGTGTCAGGACCCTAGGCAGCACCTAAGCTCGCTTTTGAAAAACCTCCAGGCTCAGATCTCCAACTTCAGCACCTAAATCAGTTTTCAACGTGGGACCTGGATACCCATAAACATTTGCCCCGACATGATTAATCTTACAATAATTCTGCAAGTCAGCTTAGTGTGCTGGTAGGTAGTATGCTGATAATTGGGTGGGTGAGTCTCTGTAGTACCCACAAAGAGCCAATATTATTTGATAGGCAGGCTTGATTGTAGAAGAGGTTATCAATAATTAGGTATGGGCCTGACAAACCACACTGTAGCCAGGGAATTGTGTTCATTGTGTTTTCCCTGTCGCTGCCAGTGGAACAGATGAAGTGAATGTGGGGTCCCTCGCTATGGCTAACCTCCCGCCCAGGTTTTGAGGGGTTAATTGGTCACTTGCTGGCTATTTGTTGTGGTATGACCTGCCTGCCGATGCCTTTGCCTGACCTCTCTCTCACTCTCACAGTCCTGCTGGCAGTAGCCGGTACAGCTCCTCATGCAACGTGAGCCAGGGAAGCTCTCAGCTGAGTGAGCTGGACCATTCGCACGAAAGCGCTCACGGCTCGGAGCAGGAAGACGAACCCCAAGATGGGGAATCGACTCATTCCTATCGCAGGGACGGCCAGGAGTGGCCTAGTGAGCATGATGAACACCCTGATCTTCACAGCGAAGCAGAGAAGGAAAAGGTCCCCAGGCTCGAGATGGCGGAGAAGATGGACCATTTGACACCCAGATTACCTCCGGAACTGGAAAAACCCAAAGTTGTCACAGCAGCACGGCCAGAGAGGTAGGTGGTGGATCCGCTTGTCTGTGCAAAGTGGCCTAGATATTGTACCGGTGACATGTTGCCTTTCCTGGGTAGTGTGTGGCTGCCTTGCTGCTCTGAAGGCTGGGAGAAACGTGAGGCAAAGCAGCTAAGGGGATCCCTGTCATTGACTCCTGTAGAGGATTGTGTGCAAGGTTTGGAGCCTCGTGGAGCTCTGGAGAAGAGGAACTCTTTGCAGCTGGGGAGCTTGTGCACACAGCCCAATGAAAGATTTGATCTTGGCCGTACCTACTTTTACAGCATGTTGGTCGGTCTGAAAGTTGGAAGCCCACATGCGCTGACCAATTCATACTCCAGGCTCTCCAGCAGAGAGACTGATCTTCACTGACATGTTGCATCATATAATATTTGCAATGACAGCAGTTGTTCGCTGAGAATAGAAGCTTAACTTTTCCCATTGAGTAGCTGGGCTAAACGGACAATAACAGGAGATAAGGGGGTCGAAGCTGTGTTGCTTACAAGTGTCTCCCATATGAGCTTCCATAAACCCTTGACACTTTTACTGCATTAGGCGTTCCAAATAGGCCGCCTCTTTTGCAGAGGAGTAAAGGTAGACGTGCTTAAAGTCTAAAGACTGTCCCCTTGGTATGCCTTCCATCACGGAACCAAGCCAAGCTACCAGTAGTGTCATGAATGTCAGAGTTTAAAATGCTCCAAACCAGTCTTTCCATTCAGAATGACAATGGTTTCAAAGGCAGCCCCAACAGAACTGGGAACATTGCTGTGGCTTACTGGATTGCTGAGCAGCAGTTGCTGGAGGAGGGGGTTAACTTCTAGACTGAAAATAACTTCTTTGTCTTTGTTGCAAGTTACCTCGATGAAAACGAACCTCCGCCGTTTTCTCCAGCAAGAGCACGCTGGATCCGAGCCATTAATAAAGTCCGACTTCACCTTCAGGAGGTAAGGCAAAGTGGTGTTGTACTTCCCTTGTTGGCCACAATTACTCTCTGACTGAAAGTTTTTTTTTAAAAAAAAAAACAACCCAAAACTCAAGTTTTCCTTTTTTAAAGTGAAACAATGTGTGTGTGTGTGTGGTGGTTGCAGGTAAAAGCACGCTTTGGAAAAGCTTCTCGAGAGCAGTCTGCCTACTGTAGTTTTAAAAAGCACAAGGGCTTTGTTAGAATGAATAGCTCAGTGACTGGAAACCCAAGAGGTTGTTTTGAGAGCAGTGTTGGAACTGTCCTTTTGGAAGTGTTCTCTTGGCATGAAATGTATTTGAACTGGACACTGCATCTGAATAATCTTTCGACTGAATGATTCACTTTTAAACAGCTCAGAATTCTGATCCCAGATGTTCTTCATATTCTAATGCCAGAATTTCTTGTTTAGTCAGGAGAAGTAAGCAAAGTGTTTCATGTTGTGCGGAGTTGTTTCTTGAGGAGCACTGTATCCGACGTTTTGTAAAGCGTTAAAAATAATGTGCTTCTAAGGCAAGGGAGGAAATGCTGACACATCTTGAAATGTAAGTTTTTTATTAACTGCATTACCCAAGAGTTGACAAGGCAAGCATCATGAGCGTTTCTTCTTTTTGAAATATCCTGGTCTGAATAATTTACTACATTATTTGAAATGTGTAAAAATAAAAATGTGTTTCTAGAGTTTGCAGATTTTTATTCCTCTGTGTGCATGCATGCACAAAGAGAATGCATGGTGTGTTTAGTGTTCTGTGGCTGGCAAGCTGTTGTCATGGCCTCCTTTTCTCGCTATCTTCCCCTGTCTTTGCATATTAATTGGCGAGAGTAGGAGTGCTCAAAATGTTGATCACGTGACATTTCAAGGTCGATCCCAGGATACCTGTGTCCTGGACTCAGACAGTGGCGGCTGAAGCATGTGCACAAGGAAGACAGCAGCCACTGCTGCAGCCACTGCTGCCTGAGCCCGGGACACAGCTGTCCCAGGAGAATGCCTTGGTCCTCGCTAGCGCATTCCTCTCTCTGCCAAGGTAGATTGCCGGCATTGAACCGCAATGGAGAAACACTGTCGTAAGTGGACTCCCAGCCCTGGAGTTTTCACCCGAGTGCTTGCTGGTGCCGGTTGATGCGAGCAGTGTTGAGGGAACTGCGCCTGCCTGCTTGCTTGCTGCCCTGGCGGACTGGCAGCCCCACCGGGGAGTGGGGGAGGAACTGCCATGCCCGCCCCCGCCTGTGTCTAAGCTGCTGCCACCGCTGGAGTTGGCTTGCTGCCCACCCTCCGGGGTGTGTGTGTGTGTGAGGGAGAGAGAGGGGTTGCTCCCTCATTCCCTCATTTACATAGCCACACCCTGCCTGGCTGGGGGCGTGACTATACAAATGAGGGGGCATGGGCATGCAAATTAGGGTCAGGCCACACCCCCCGAGCTGCCGGTCGATCTCCGAAGGTCAGCTTTATGCTTCGGAAGGTCTCTGACCGGGTAAGTGTGGGCACCGCTGGGCTAGAGTATCAGTTCTATCTCTACCTGAAGATGCTTGCCTCTGTGGAATAATGGTTTGAGTGTGCCATTGTCAAATAGCACAAGCTTCCTTGTTTCCCTTTTATGGATCTGTTCAAAGGAAGTTTTATTTATTTATTTATTTAACAGATTTTTATTCTGCTCTCCCCACCTCAGTGGCTCAGAGCGGCTAACAAAACCATACAAACAACAATATAAAATCACTAGAACAACTTGAAACATGAATCATAAAAACACCCCCTTGCCCCCCAATCCCAGCCCCCCCCCACTCCCCAAATGCCTGACGGAGCAGCCATGTTTTACAGTTCCTCTGGAAGGCCGGAAGGTCCAGGGCCAATTGTACCCCCACCGGGAGGGAGTTCCACAGGCGCGGCGCAGCGACTGAGAATGCCCTGCTCTGTGTGGACACCCGGGAGACCTCCAACAGCGCGCGCCGCCAGCCGACCGCAGGGGACCAATCCAGAACCCGGGGAGTGAGGCGGTCCCACAGATAAACAGGGGCCAGACCATGTAGGGCCTTATAGGTTAAGACCAACACTTTGAATCGAGCCCAAAAGACTATTGGCAGCCAGTGCCGAGACCGGAGCACCAGTGTAATATACTCCCAGCGGCCCAGTCCCACCAGCAGCTGGGCCGCTGCATTCTGCACCAGCTGCAGCTTCCGAGCCATCACCAAAGATAGCCCCACGTAGAGCACGTTACAGTAGTCTAATCGAGAGGTAATAAAAGCATGGATGATCATGGCCAGGTCTGGAACTGAAACCAGTGGCCGAAGCTGCCACAGCCTCCACCTGGACATCCAGGCGGAGCTGCGCATCGAGGAGCATCCCCAAGTTCCGCACCTGGGACGTCAGTGGAGGACAGACTCCATCAATCGATGGAGCCATCACCTCCATCGACCTACCCACTAGAATCACCTCTGTCTTGTCAGGATTCAGTCGCAGTCAGTTAGCCCTCATCCAGTTCCCCACAGCTGTCAGACAGCGGGTAAGCACTGAGACAGCCGGCCCTGGGTCAGCTGAAAATGAGAGATACAGTTGGGTGTCATCCGCATACTGATGACACTGCACCCCGAACTCTCTAATCACTTTGCCGAGCGGCTGTATGTACACGTTGAACAGGAGAGGGGACAAAACCGAACCCTGTGGGACCCCACACGGGAGGTCTTGGTAAGATGAAAAATAATCACCCGAGTACCACCCGCTGAGTTCTCTCGGTCAGGAATGAGTGGAACTACTCAAGAATGGTCCCGCCCACCCCTGCACTGTTCCGCAGGCGCGTCACAAATATCTCGTGGTCAACAGTGTCAAATGCTGCTGAAAGATCTAAAAGAACTAACAGGGTCGATCGACCCCGGTCCTTTTGTCGGCGAAGATCATCTACCAAGGCCACAAGCGCTGTCTCAGTGCCATGCCCTGGATGAAAGCTGAACTGCGAAGAATCCAGATAACCGACATGGTCTAGATGCCCCTGGAGCTGCTGAGCCACTACCCGTTCATAACCTTCCCTAAAAAGGGAAGGTTAGAGACAGGCCGGTAGCTGGCAGGGGAGTCAGCGTCAAGTGATGGTTTCTTGAGCAGAGGTCGCACCACCGCCTCTTTGAGACAGCTCAGCACTCTGCACTCCCGCAGGGAGGTGTTGACCACCCCGGCCAGCACCGGCCCCAGTGTCTCCCGGCAGCTGTTAACCAGCAGGACGGGCGCAGGTCTAATTCACAAGAGGTGGCTCAAACAGTCCCAAGCACTCCACTGCGTCGGCGGGTGTCACCGACTGAAAGTGATCCCATAAAATCGGACAAGCTGGGGCTTCGACACCCTCTACTCCCCCCACTGCATTAAGCGTGGCATCAAGGTCTCGGTGAATCCGAGCGATTTTATCCGCAAAATGGTCACAGCGGGTGGAAGATGACTCAACCCCCAGGGTGAGGGAGGCCGGACTGACCCAGCCCCCTCACAACCCAGAACAGCTCCGCTGGACGGGATTTAGCTGACGCTATGAGGGCAGCAAAGAACTCCCACTTTGCTGTCCGCGTAGCCACGGTGTAGGCTCTATTTCGCAATCTATCGGCTTCAGCATGAGAACGCCGCCACCGCCGCTCCAACCGTCGCCCCTTTTGGGTGAACTACTGGTAGGCAGCGACCATGGTTCTGCATTTTCCCCGTTGGTGGCCGGCAGTGAACATGGCTCCCTGCCTGTTTCTGGCATATGGGCTGCAGAGTTGCTTTGGCTTTTCTTGGCCATTATTTGGATCCCTTTCCCATGTTTACTAAAGGTGTGCGCTGCATTATGTGATGTATCGCTGATTTCTCAAAGTAGATTAGCTTTAAGCTGAATGGGCACCAGGTTAATGTGTTCAAAACTGGCAAAGATTGTTGGACAGGCTTAAAATGGCCGGTGTGCATGAAGGAAGGGGGCCTTGTTTAATAGCAATGTGTCCAGTTGCTTCCACAGCATGTAGAATTGAAATGTATTTATTTAATTTATTTAATTATTAGCATTTTCTTTCACCCCAGCCTTCCCCGAAGGCTCAGGGTGGCTTTTGCAATTGTAGAGTTTGTTGTTCTCTGATGGAACAGTACATGAATGCGTAGCTTACTTGCCCCAAAGCTTCTTTATGCAAAGGCAAGAAGGCCACTTCTAGCCAGAGAACAGGCCCAGACCGACAGTGATACAGGGATCCCCCTGTGTCACTAATGTGTATCTGTTCTGAAGTGGGTGGGCCACTTGGCTTGCGAGATACGCAGGCCTAGTCGATGTTTTCTTTGGTCATGCAGCCACAAGTTCATTACGTACTGGCTTGAGCTGGTCAATGCCTTTTACATGGGTTACTGGAGAGGTGGCGGTGCCCAGGATTGCTAGTGAGCTAGTGGGGAATTTGAGTTAATGAACCCAGGAAAGGCGTCTTGAGGTGTGGTTATTGATTCTCTAAGCCGGGGGTGGGTGACCAAATGTAGCCCATGGCTATGTTTTTATTGGACCCCTTTCCAATTCTTGGATCCAGTACCTACCCTCAAGCACTGAAAGTGTGAGCTCTGGTGGAAACATCGAGTTGAGGGCATGCATCCATGGTACAGATCCCATGATCTGGGCCCTCCTCTTCCTTCCCTTCTGCCATTGTACGCGTATCCTTTAATACCTCTGCACTAGAGCTGAGACGAGAGCAAGTGTTCCCATTCTGGAGGGAAATACCGACCTTTGGGGAGTGCTTGTGTCGGTGTCTGTCGGTACTTGGTCAGTTTCCGATGATTCCACGCTCCTGCCATTTTGGGGGTCATTTTTGGCACTTTCCAGGACTTTTCCATCACTTTCTGGAACTTTTTTTGATCAATTTCTGGTACTTTTTTGTCACTTTCCAGAAATGTTGCGACCGTTTCCATGGCATTTTAAAGCACTTCCCCAGTGCTTAGCCAGCACGTTTTTGTCTCCACAGCCCCCAGGGGGTGCATCCAAAGCACAACCCAGGGGATTGGGACTGGCTGGCGGCAGCCTCGCTCAATGTGCAAAAAATATCGGAAAATGGCAAAAACAGCAGGAAAGCTTGTAAGTTCCCGCGTCATGTGAACCTTGGCGAATGCCCGGCTTCAAATGGAAGCAGCACGTGCCGGGATTTTTTGTTTCGGTCTACTCTGCACCCATTCGTCAAGCTATCCGGCCCTTGGAGCTTGGGCTAATTTTCAAAGTTGCTCATGGGGGGCGGAGGGGGGAGAAGTTTTCCCCACTTGTGCCCCCGGCTGTGGGGTTGTCCCACCCATGAAGAGAGCGGAATGCTATAATAGTAGCACTATGTGCGTACATCCCACATAGCATGAGTCAGTGAGAGAGTGAGAGTTCAGTGAAAGGACAGCAACGGGTGAGGATGCGCATCAGGAATGGGGTTTTTTGTCTTCTCTTGTTGCTGGTACTCCTTTCGAAGTGGGGGAGGGGTGACGCGGCTGAATCAAAACAGGATTCTCTTCCGTTTCTCGGTTTTAGCTAGCTTGTAGTGATAGTATGACAGACATCGCTTCAGAATCGAGCTGCACCAAGCCAGGATCCAACAGGGCTCGCCGATGCATCCTTGAGACTGGAGGAAAATGGGAATCTGATTTTTATTTTATTCTTTAATTTTAATATTTTTTTTGGCCTTTTTATGCTACTCTGAGAATGTGTAAAATACCACACTCCAAGGATTTGTTAGAGAATGAGGAAAAGCCGTTAGGTGAGACCTTTGGGCTTATTCTTGCTGTTGTGTACTGGAAGTAGATATTGCTATCCAGATGCCACTGGCTTTTTCTAGAGTTGCTGGTTTGTGTGTAGGACAGTTGGCGTGAAATGAAGTAGTCTCCCAGAATGCACGCAAGGCTAACGGCGGTGATTCAGTCCTCCTTGTGCTGAACCTCAGGCCTTGAGGCAAGTTTTCTGTGTGGATTTTCTTCTCATAAGTAGAGTTTTCTTCAAAACGGTGTATGATTTTTTTTGAAGTGGGCAAACCTGACAAATTAGTCGGGTTTCTGTTGTGCATAACTGTGTAATGAGTTGGTCTGTCTCTAAGTCATTGTGAACGTAGGTGCAGAGGTAAAGAGCATGAGTCTGATTGGTCTGGTCAGCAATTCCTCGGGAAAACAATGGGGAGCCAACTTCCCCCTTGGGTGTTTGGCAAGGATATTTGCCGGGCCTTGTCAGGTCAGTCAGAGTTGCTGTGCTAAGATCTTTTCTAGGCAACGAAAAAGATTCAGATTAGCTTTAGCGCCCAGGCATTTAAAAAAACAACAAACCCTTGTCCTAAATAAACACAAACACATCTGCTCATGAAAACTTCAGTCTCTTGTTTAACGTAGCTTGCAGTTTTGGATTCTACATCCTGTGTAAAGCAGAAGGCAATGAGTCTTGCACGTGGATTTCCACAGAAATGATGACACGGATTGCTGTGAGAGAGTAGGATCATGATCTAGACTCAAAAACCCTTCCATTTAAGAGAGAAGTTAAGGCCCTTACGAAGGCAGTCGTGCTCCAAAAAGCATGGAAATTGTAAGTTAAAGCCTTAACATCTGTGCCACTTAAGCAGTAAAGACATTGTACAGTCTCGCATAGTGTGCTTGCTTACAACGTAGGCTCCATGCACCTACACTTTGCCGTGGTCTTTCAGCCCCAGTCCTCATCCTCTGCAGTTTGGGTGCAACATAGGGCTGTAGAGGAAAGTCGCAGCAGTAGCTATTTCCGCCGGAAACAGCGTTTCTGCAATTAGTGGTATGGCGTGGCAGAGGCTTTCATTCCGCTAGTTTCATTCCGCTAGTTCCGCTACTTCCACAGGCTTCACAAATAGTGGAAACATGCCATTTTAGCTACTTCCGCCATTCTGCCAGCGCCACAAAATAGCGGAACAGCGGTTTTCCGATAGTTCCGCAATTTTTACGATAGTTTCCGAATTTGCAGAATGCAGGCGGAATTAGCAGCATGTTGGCAGAAAAGCCATGGTGTGGCGCAGACAATTCCAAAATGGCGGAATGGAATCGCGGCGTGGTAAAAGCTGCTGCCGCTTCAGCCCTAGTGCAACACTTAAGTTTTGAGGACAGTGCTATATAAATGTTCAATAAGAATATAAAGGTGTGTCCATATTGAGATGAATAAAGTAGAATGCCCACTGGAAGGAATGGAGGCAACAGCAATGCCAATTTAGAAGTAAAGCCTATTGTCGTTCACAGATCCCATTAAATGGCTGTGAAAGAATACAATGGAGGGAGGGGAATAATGAAAAGGCACCAGGGAGAGTGGGTGGAATGACAGGGAGGGATAGGGTGCAGCAGCAAGGAACTAGGTAGCTTCTTCCCGAATCCTTATTTATTTATTTATTTATTTATTTATTTATTCATGTTTATACCCAGCCTTCCCATAAAGGCTCCGTGTGGCTCACAATTTGTAAAACATCAATAATAAAATTCAAATAATAAAAGCTCCCACCCACCCCTCGAACCTACCCAAAACCCCAACCAACCCCTATCCCTGCCCACCAAATAGATTTCTAAATAAAAATGATTGACTCCGCCTCTGAAAGATGCCGGCTCGGGTTCAAGCGAAGCTCCTGGAGCAGGGAGTTCCACAAGCCAGGGGCAGCAACTGCGAATGCCCCCCCCTGTGCGCCCCTGCCTCATGGACACGGGTAACCTCCTGAGAGGGTGCCCCCGGCTGACCAGAGGGGCCGCATTGGGGCATGGTAGGACAGGCAGTCATTTGAATATCTGGGAACCAGACCATTTAGGGCTTTAAAGGTCAAAATTTACCCCCTACCCTTGCCTGCCCCCCAGCCTTGTCTGTGCAGACACATCACCCGTTTCTCTGCATTGTCTTCCATAAACGCTTCGCCAACACCTGACTTCTCCCTCCCTTCAACAAGGAAGGAAAGTTGCATGTGCAGGGCGTCCATACATGCAAAGCATAGGCATTTTTTATGCCCTGCCTCCCATCTGCACGCCCCACGCCCCCGGCCTATTCCCTCCCCTGCTGGTCCTGCTGACTATACCTCCCAGCCCCTGCTGCCCTCTGGCCCCCTCCCTACCGGTTGCCTTGGCTCTTCCTTCCTTCCTTCCATATCCCACCTTTCCCTTAAAAAGACTCAAGGTGGCTTACAAACTAAAACATATAAAAGATAAACATTAAAATACAAATATAACCCCAACACCCACCCAATACCACATCCCCTTTCCCCCAATCCTCCCCCTCCCACAATCACCCCACCAGCCCCTCCAGTTCAGTCTCTGCTGCCAAAAGCCCAACAGAACAGAATGGTCTTGCGTTGCCTCTGGAAGGCCACCAGACTTGAATACAGGTGGGCCTCCTGTGGGACGGAGTTCCACAGCAAAGGTGCGACGGCTGAGAACGCCCTCCTCATAGTTGAAACCCAGCGAAAACCCAAAGTCTCCGTGAGCTCATCCCTAGCTGACCGCAGAGGACGGGACACAGCCAGGTGATGCCTCAGATAAGCGGAGCCTAGGCCGTTTAGGGTTTTAAAGCTCATCAAAAGCACCTTGAATTGGGCCCGGAAGACTATCGACAGCCAGTGCAGTATACGGACCATTGGTGTAACGTGCTTGGGGCGACCCGTCCCCATAATGAGATGAGCTGCCACGTTCTGCACCAGCTGCCACCTCTGAACCGTCACCAAGGACAGCCCCACGTAGAGCGCATTGCAATAGTCTAGCCTTGGAGTGGTGGAAGCCTGGGCGACAGTGGCCAGATCAGAGTCTGAGAGAAAAGGCTGCAGCCGCCTCCCCAAATCGAGTTGGCGAAAAGCACTTGAGCCACCGCTGCAACTAGGCAATCCAGCACTAAGTGCCCTGGTCACCAAGCACCATGGCATCATGCCCGTGTCATGGTCTTTGTAACATGGCCGGGTAGGGACCGGTAATGGCTGTAGGTGTTTGTAGATCCTCATACTTATGGAACCCTTTGACACACAAACATGGGGGTGGGCATTTTGGCCTGGTCTCTGAGAGAGCTTTTAAACAAGGTATCACACTTCTGATTGGCTGGCGTAATTCTGGAGATGATACAGGGCACAGACAGACGTGACCTCTACATAAGGTGTTTCCTATTACGCTTCATGTAAAGAACCCCTAAAAACTTGTCTCCAACTGCCCCCGCTTTCTCTGTGTGTGTACACATCAACCTTGTTTCCCTCATATACAGCACAATACGTGTTGTATGCAACCCTAGCCCCCTGCACTAGCTCCCCTGCTCTCCCTGCACCAAGTGACTCCACGCGCTAGCACCCCCCAACCCTCCTAACTGACTATCCCCCAAGGAGGTAACCAGGACGTAGGCCTGAACTGAGAGCAGGTGCTCTCGTTAAGGCAGGCAATGCAGGCCTTTGGGAAGTGAGGAGAAAATCTACTGACATCTTTGACTTATTCTGCTATTTTGGTAATCTCTGATGGTTTCTGGTAATTTTGGGTAATATTGATAATACCCCAAATTACCAGAAATTACCGAAATGGCAGAAAATCACAAAAATGCTAGTAGATTTCCTCCTCACACTAATGCAGGTGAAAAAGCTGTTTGTCGGAAACGGCAGTCGCAGAAATGTTTCATTCCAGATCTACCAGGACGCAGGGTTGAGAAGGGTCAGATGAGGCAGAGTAGTGGGAGATGCTTCAGCTGCGCCATGGTATAAATATTTGATAAATAAAATGATGTTATGGACTCTCCATTGACTAATGTGGGAAATTAAAACCTATAGGTTTAAAATTACCAGACGGATTTTGAAAAAGAAAAAGAAAAGGCTCCTTGAATTTCCTAACTCCACTACACCTCACCATTTTTTTTTAAAAAGTACACTTTCAAGCCAATACAAGAAGTGTCTGAAACAGGTAGAAAAACTAACTTTAACTCCGGTTTTCAAATGGCTTTAATATTTTTGTTTGATTTGCTTGGAAATTGGACAGATCTTACCTCTCACCCAGGAGATCCTCTCTACCCAATTTCAGACACATTGGATCAATGGTGCCGATTTGATAAGCAATACAATGTTCATGCATTAAAGCAAAGAATGGAAGCTTGCCTTAGCTATAGTGCGGATTCTGCGGCTCTCTAGGATACCTGCTGTTGGTCCGTGCCTTTTGTCAACGGTTCGTAATACCCCCCAGCCCCTCACCATTACCTGGCTTGTATTGGTACTGGTCACCTGGAAATGTAGAATTAGGGGGTGGAAGGTAACTAGAGACTCAGCTAGTTCATCCCTCTGCCTTCCCAGCTTGGCCATCCATGAGGGGTGTTCACCTGACCTATTTTAAAGACCTCCAGGGACGGGCACGCCACCTACTTTACTCGGCTGTTTTTAAGGTAACTTACTAAATGTGAAAGGTGCTAGATGGGTTGCCTTGGAGACCGAAGTCTCATTTCTGGATCTGACTAATTCAGGATGGCAGGTGTGCCTATTTCTCAGCCGCCCTGCCACCGCGCTTCAACCTGCGCTGGGAAGGAGAGACTAGCTTTAGGATTCCTTGGCAAGGGCTGTCTTCGTTGGGAGCCTGCCCCAAGGAGGATCTGAATTGGTGCCCATTGTTATGGGGGTGCATGCGAGGTGAGCGCATGCCCACTCGGAATTGACCCAGGCCCCTAGCACAGGGAGCGTGTCAAATGCAAATGCCTTCCCATTGCTGGCAGTTCAGGCAGAGTTTGAACCGGTGAAAGCCATCTACTTGTCTTGTCCAATTTCTTGACCCCATCTGTTGCGCTCTAGAGCGTAGCTGGAATGGGGGACCCAGGAGCGAGCCTGGAGGCCCATGCTCCCTGGAGCAGGTGTCTCTCCTGCCATGGGGGCTGCGTTCTAACCTAGCTACACCCCTGGCTGCACTTTGTTCTTTTAGATGAATCGGGTAGTCCTTGTGTGAGGACGCGTCTCACCTTTTCTGGAAACATTTACAGAAACTGTTAGCCTGGGAAATCTCTCTCTTGCCAGCGCTATGGGATGAGTAAACTCTGCCTTTCCAAAGCCTCCCACGCAGTAGCAGGGAAGCGATCTCGGGCTCCGTGTGCGTCAGTTCTGAAAGTAAACTTTCCCTCTGGGTTGTCGCACGTTAGTTATCACCTAGAGAGGGATTTCAGCTGCAGTTGGAGTGCCTCATTAGTTACCCTTAGTCAGCTATTTTATCCACAAGGGTTTTCTCCAGTCCTTGGAAGACATGACTGATCAAATTAGACAGCGCTTAGAGGAAATTAGTCACAAAATCTTGTTTGGTATATGCTCCTGCTTCCCATGAAGAGTGGAACAATGGAAAGAACAGCTTTTGTGGCTTAAGGAAAGGGTGGGGATCATATGTGGGTCTCTTGCAGACTTGTACCCGGCCTTGGGAAAGCCACTTGATTTCACAGTGCTTTATAGAATCCTAGAGTTTTTTGAAGGGACCTCAGTGGTCACCTAGTCCAACCCCCTGCTGCTGTGACACAGGATGACTGCGGCAGGTGGCCGTCTAGCTACTTTCTGGGTGTTCTTTAAACAAGATGGCTCCATGCATGGTCCCTCACCGTCCACGTGGCAAGCCGCTCGTTTGAAGTTGGTGCATGGGGAGATCAGCTCCCGTGATCCACACACCAGACACCCAGTCCCCGCGTGGAACACTCCTGAAAACTCCAGAGTGCCCCGTGCAGGGACTGGGTGGCCAGTGGGAGCCATGCTGGGAGCTGCCCATGTGACGCGCTTCCCATGCGTAAAATCACCCTGGGAAGTCCTCCAGCGACGGCGAGCCTGTGGCCTCCCTAGACAGCTTCTTCCATTGTCGTGCGACTCTGAGCGCTAGGAAGATTTCCTGATATTGAACTGAAATCTCACTGCCTATCACTTGGGCCCATTGTTCCTAGTCCTGCCCGCTGTAGCCTGGCAGAACAGCTCCGTGCCCTCTTCTTGGGGGCAGCCCTTTAGATATTGGAAGACTGCCATCATGTTCCCCCTTCAGCATTTTATTTAGTTTAGCTTGTGTTTGTTCATTTGAATTGTTATGCTGCCCCTTCCTGCAGAGGCGCCGGGTGACTTATAATCAAAGAACAGTAATAGTCATTAAAATCAATGAAAAATCCCCTTAATGCTCCCCCCGCCCCTGCCCTACACCCCCCCACCCCATCCAGCCCTATCCCAGCCTGCCAAAGGCTTGGCTGAATAGAAGGGTCTTGCATTGTTTCTGGAAGCTGACCAATGTGGGTGGAGCCGCATAGGGAGGGAGCTCCATAATTGCAGGGCAGTCCCGGAGAACGCCTCCCTGTGCACCGCCCCCGCGCGGTAAACACCTCTCGGAGAGATGGCGCCCCTAGCTGAGCTCGGGGGCCGCGAGGGGATAGGAGGGAAGAGGCGTAACCCGATGAAGAGAAGACAGCTAGGGCCCCAGTGTCCGAAAGACCGCATCTCCAGTTCCTTCAGTGCCCAAAACTGGAGACGCTACTCCAAGCGAGGTCTGACGACGTGAAGGGCTTTGTCTCCATCTATTACTTTGGGAGCAAAACGGCATGTAAAAGTAGTCTGTAAAATAGTCCGGGAGATGAGTGTTGGAGAGAAGAGTAAGGTCATTGGCATCTTAAAAACAAGGTGGTTGAAATGGAGAGTGAAAATAATCAATGGGGAGAAAGGGTCGTTAACAAAACCTCTGACACAATGAGGGAAGGAGGAGTGTAGGAAAATCAGCTGATCCAGCTGTGGGTGTCCACTTCTCCCAGAATGGCTGTCCACGGTTGGGTGTCTCCACGCTCGTCCAGAAAGGGAACCCGCGTGGCCCTTGCAAAAACAAACAAACACAAAAATCGCCTGGGAACTAAAACCGATCCCTTTATTGGACACCCCACACAGCAGACTCCATGTTGATTTGGCTTCGTAAGCCGCTACAAATTGAGCGGCGGGTTAGAAAGTGCCGGCAGAGTGTGACCGTCTGGCACTGACCGGTCATCTGTGTTGGCGTGGGGGTGATGGAGGTATTCTCAGGGGAAGGTAGCACTGGCAGATTGCCTCTCTCTGCTTCTCCATCAGCTCTTAATATTTTACTTCCCCAGCACGGAGCAAAAGCGTTCCCTTGCCTACAGGCCTACATTTAAAAATCTCTCCTCGCTGGTTTCCGTCCTCACCAACTTGCTATGGTTTCTAAACCCAAACTGTCCTCTCTTCCACACTGGATGCTTTTTACCTCTCCCCTTGAGAACTTGGACATAAGGTAATGCTCTCTTTAGTATTTCAATTGAATAATTTAACTCTGTCCCTTGCTTTGGTCATGGAAAAGCAAGAGGAATTCATGTGTGTGGAAGAGGCATCGGTTGAGAGGATTGGCCGGATTCAGAGGGGTTCGTCTTGCAGTCAGCTCAGACCTGCACAATATGTTGATATGACTGCATGGGATACTAGCCCATTAATGCCTAGAATAAAACCCGTTGGTGTGTTATACAGCTCTGGGCACTACGGAGGGTCATTTATGATCATTATTATTGATTAGTATTTATTTAAATGTATATGTTGCCCTTCCCAGAAGTTCAGGGTGGCTCACATATTGTAAAACTTTAATAAACAACCCCCCCAAATATCATCTCCCCATTTCCCATGCCCAACCCTCCCCCCACACCCATACCCCCAAACCAGCGCAGTCCCCTGTCCTTGCCGGCCAAGTGCCTTATTGAAACCCCAGTTCTGCCACAAGCATCCCAGAACTAGTTATTGCAGGGAGAGTGAGGGAGAGGCAGTGTCCTAATGTATCGGGTGTTGGACAGGGGCCTATGAGACCAGTCCTGGCTTAGCCATGAACTCCCTGGGTGGCCTTGGGCAAGTTGCCCTCTCTCAGCCTCAGTTCCCCATCTGTACAATGGGAAGGATAGTGACCAACCTCACCCGGGGTTGAGCGTGCATGAGAGAAGACTTGCAAAGCACTCTGAATGCTGAGAGCCCTATTGAAATGATTAATAATCTGTAGCCACCAGGAAATGTTTCTTTCTTGAGATCTTACCTCCTCCTGCCTTGCCAATTAAGTGACTTGATGGTGTACTGACCCAAAGTGCCCCTCTGGGTAGGAGGCGGGAGAGGGAGATTTCAGAACGGCTGCAATTCCAGTTCTCGGTGACTGCTCTGGGTGAATCATCGTGCGTCTCCTACTGTCTACGGAATTGCCCAAAGAGCAAATCTGCCTACTTTAATTAGCGCACAAGATGATCAAACCAGGTGCTGTAAATTACTGCAGCACCTGCTGGTGTAGGCGAGTAATTGTGTTTGCAACATGTGGTGAGTTCAGAATTCTTTGGAGGAGGCACAGTTATTTTTAATTTTTTTAAAAAAACACCTGTCAGTTGTACGTTCCGTATTTCTTCCCGACTTTATGGTGTTGGATGGCTTTGTGAAACCGACCTCCATGAGCAGTACAGTGTTTGAACCCACCGTAACAGGGGGAGGCTTGCCGGGCCAGTAAGTCTTTCAGGATCGGGTCCCAATAAATCAATCTCTCTGGGGTAATCCGCTCCAGAGTCTCTCTCTTTCAGGATGTCTCCACCAGTTAATCACAGATGCCCATACAGTCCCCCTTTCTCTGGGGTTGCTTCCCAGCCCAACGCACCGTGCCCTTGATCCCCTTGGCCGAGCTCCTCAGTCCAGTCAGTCCCTTGGGCTCAGTCTTTGCCCTCACCAGGCTCCCAGCCTGGGTCCTGCTTCCCCAGCAGTGTCTGTCTTCACAAAGCTTATCCCAGGTTTATTGCTGTCCCAGCTGCCTCTGGGGCGGGCTTCCCCTCTGGCTGTTTTCTCTCTCTCAGCAGGAGAGTCCTGCTTGCCTAGTGTCTTCCTCCCAAGCTTAGCTTTCAAGGCTGGCTAGTGCCACACCCCTTCACCGGTGCACTCTTCATTAGGCGCTGGCCTACCTCCGGCAGGTCGCCTGCCCCTTTGCTCACACCGCCATAGCGCTGGCGCCGAGTCTCTTAGAGGGGTCAAAGTGCCGTGGGGCTCAGCCCTGCCAAGCCCACCCAGCGGAGCTGTCGGACCTCTCTAGTCAAGCTGCGAGAGCTGTGTCTGCCGGGTTCGTTAGGATTGACTTGATGCTGTGGAGGGTTATGATGGGCGGCACCGTTCTTCGTCCTCACTTGGGGAACTCATTCACAAAAATCTGTAGAGGAGGTGAGGGAGGGGATTGTAGATGGGTTTGTTTGTGTTGTAGCTTTTCATGGGTGATTTAATCTCTTCAACTAAATGGTGCCTTTTTGTACAAATGTGTAATTTTTATGGAGGAGGGCATAATTCTGCAAGCAGGAAGATTACTGCATCCAAGACCAAAACCCCAGTAGTCGACTCCAAACTAGATTAACTATCCTGTGAAATGAGTGGAGAAGCTGGCATTGTGTGTGTGTGTGTGTGTGTGTGTGTGTGTGTGCGCACCATTCACTACCCTCCAAGAACAGCATTGCCTCCTCCTCGTCCTCCTTAACTATTGTCACTTCCCCATGTGACGCTTTCTCCTACAAACACACTAAAGCCCATGTATCTGTATCCACATTCACCCAACACTTTCCTTCCTTCCTTCCTTCCTTAATCCCCCCCCCCCCTGCTTTTTCTTTTGTTTATGATCTTCAGACACAAGATCTGTCTGCGTTTTGTATCCTCTACAGCATTTGAGCATGTCGTAGTAATACTATTACTAATTCTTTTGGCTTTAAAAAGTGTATTGCATAACGAGGAAATATCAGAGATAAAAATATTTACTCTGATCTAGATTACAATAACCTTCAGTGAAATTGCCTTGTTGACCTCCGGGACACTTGTGAGGCCAGTGTTAACTATAAACACTAGCTCCAGTGCAGAAGGGAGAGAGCAGCCTTGAACATGCGACTACATGTTGGCCATCCCATCCTGCTCTGGGCTTCTAAAATGCTTTTCTTACTACACTTGGGTTTTTGCTATTTTTGCTTTTGCCCTCGGATCAAACATCTTTTTTTTTTGTTTGTTTAGAAGCCCATTTGATGTGACACTTCCCCTTCTTTATTCCAAATGAGCTGGCTGCTTACAAACATTTTACCCTATGGGTTTGAATTAATTTGCCTTTCCAGCTCCTAATTAACCCAGGCCTTAGCTAGCTTGAGTATATCTTTTCCCTTCAGGTGCACATGTCCCTATTTTAAATGACTCCTTCCTTCTCCCTCCTCCTTCATCCAAGCAGTCAGCAGATTGTGTGGGAATTTCTTCTACCAAAGCTCTGAAATATTCTCTGCATTTGTCAGCTCCTAAAAGCTTGGACCGCATCTTTTCTTGAAGGTTTGGAAGGTACTGATGCTGTCAAATGGAATTAATTCAATTCTTAACCATCTGCACAACTAAGCCCGTGGCCTTTTACCTGATAGTCTCCCCCTGGTTCCTTGTCCGGCTTGTGATGTGGTTTTCGTGACTTGCCTCTGATATCTTTATAGAGAGGGATGGGGCAGCTTCCTCCCTCATAGCTGGGGATTTGGGCGCACACCTCTGCATTTCTGGGGGCGGGGAACACTTTCAAGCTTTCTTTGTAGCTAAGGTATGATGTGACCATGTAACTTCAGGATGCTTTCATTGGGCCCTGTCCATCATCTGACTAATCCATCAGTCTTGGCTCTCTTCTTGGGTTGGATCCTTTGGGCATGTGACGGGATTTGGGACTTCCCACTGTTCCCCTCCTCCTGACCAGCCGTGACTCATCTCTCCAGAACTGTCCCAGTCTGTAAAGGGGGAACTATCCTGCCACCCGTGTCCCTGGAAGTTCCTCAGTCTCAGAAATTGTATTAAGGTTCGCTCAAGTATCTAACCTGGGATGTCCCCTCAACTGTGTTACCTTGGGTCGGGATCCTGGCAAGCGCACTGAAGCTTGGCGAACAACTTGTATTTATAAATTCAGATTCATTACAAGACACAATGATTTAAGAGTGCAATTCTAACAAAGGAAATAAAAATGAATGCATTGCTAGATTCACTGGGAAGTTCCCTTACGTCTTACCCTGTGTTATGCAGCTCGATGTGTGGCGCTGGGCCCTTTGACACCGCTGACGCGCCTCCTGAACGCCGCCTTCAAGCAAAGCCGCCGGAAGTGACGTTCTCCCCGTTGGCGGCGGCTGGAGACATGGGGCTTTGGAGCGGCACGTTCTTAAGACTTCAGTTATCAGGCTTAAGAACGCGCTGCTCCAAAGCCCTGTGTCTCCGGCGGCTTTGCTTTAACGCGGCGTTCAGGAGGCGGTTCAGCGCCCCTCGTTTAAAAGCAGCCTAAGTCTTAATCTCTCTTGATACTTCAGTCAGTGGCAGCTGGTGGGTTTTGAGGTTGGTGGGTCACTAAGACCAGCCGGGCTGACGAAAATAGGGGCGGAGCCTAGCCTAGGGGTGGAGCCAGGGCAACAGTAGGCGGAGCCAATGCGTGCCGAAACAAATAGGGCCCTATCGTCGTGCACAGCGCGCTATCGAACATGAATAAGAGATAAAATGTGGAAATTAAGAACAACTTTATGTATACAGTCCCTTGCCCATTTATAAATAAATACCCCATTTATAAATACTTACATAACTTGTGAGAACACTTACCAAAAACATCATTAAGATTTCAATACATATATAACTTGTGAGAACACTTACCAAAAACATCATTAAGATTTCAATACATATAAGGGGGGGAAGCAAGCATTGAACACAGAACAAATTGAACCCATTGGACACAGAACAAAGTCACTCCTGTGAACAAGTGCCGCGTATCCAGCAATTTCATTTAGGCAGGTTAGAGTCACAGGTTCAAATGTCAGTTTCAGCAAAGCTGCAGATTCAAACCATTCCCCCAAGCCAGCCAGGGACCCCCAAAGGCAGCAGCAAAACACACACTCCACATCATCGACTGAACAAAACCCACATTGCAACTGATCATGAACAAACCAACGTTATTCCCAGGCCAGGGAATGCACAGATAGATAGAAACCAGAAAACCAGATATATAAAACCATGCAGCTAAGAACCAGATAAAAACAGATATAAAACCAGATAAAACAGATAACCCTCACCCCCACCCACCACCTAACATCTCCCCATGTCTGGGGCACAGTGGGGGGGATGTGGGGCCCCCACTGTGCCCCCCACCCCCACTTCCCCCCAGCCCAAATCCTACCTGCTCGCGCCGGCTCGGGCTGCAGCAGGATCAGGAACGCGTGTGGCCGGCAACGCTGGGAGCGAGGTCTGAGACTCCGCCCACCCGCAAATTTTACGCCTGGCCTGGCGCAGCCGCAGTGGAGCCTTAGAGGGGCGGCTTTGGGCTGCTCCTCTAGGCAATTGAAATAGCTTGGGCTGTGGGTTCCATTAGAACCCATTGCCCAAGCTGGCCACGCGCCCCCCAAAGCTGCGTGCGCAACTTTTCTGTGGGGCGGTGGCCGTGCCGACCTACAGAAAAGCCTCCCCGCCTCTTCCGCGCATGCACGTCAGCCTGGGGGTGGGGGGGAGTCTCTCTCACCGGCTGGCGCGTATACACTGAAGAGACGCTGGGACTCCAAAGCCCCCAGCGGCAGCCCAGCACCATTCCGGATGCGCATGGGCCCCCAGCACCAGCCCAGCACCATTCTGGATGCACACGGGCCCCCAGCGCCGGCCCCCGTGCATCTGGAATGGTGCTGGGACGGCGCTGGGGGCCCATGTGCATCCGGAATGGTGCTGGGACGGCGCTGGGGGCCCGTGTGCATCCAGAATGGTGCTGGGCTGGTGCTGGGGGCCCATGCGCATCCGGAATGGTGCTGAGCACGGGTGCTTTGGCGCTGGGGACGGCTGTAGATCAGTGTCAAAAGGAGCGGCCACCATTGACTTCAGCCCATGTCTCAGCTGGGTCTCTTTGAATGGGTGTCTGGACGTCTCTTGGTTTCTCTTCGTCGCTCTAAATACTTTCTTAATGGCTTCCAGAAGAGTCTCGCCTTTTTTGTTTCTGGGACATTTTCTCAGTTTCTGGAAGCTACTGATAATGCAAGTACCCTCCTTTAACACTTCATCTACGTTATAATCCTCTTCCCTTCCTGGCCCAACTTCTGCTTCACTTTATTTTGGACTCCTATACGATCTTCTACTTTACAAACTTAACTTTTCTTTATATTGTCACCATGTACAAATTTTCCTCTCCGTGGAGCCAACATTTCCAAACAACTCCAACACCACCAAGATTGTTACGTTCTACATAATGGATTCAGAAGTACAAACGTATTGTTCATTCATATGAAACCACAATACATGTGTGTTACAAGTTGTTTTCATAATACCTGTGTTAGTGCACTACTGTAGTCTACTGCTCCCTAAAGCTACTTTGCCCAGTCTCCTAGGCCGCCCCCCTGTGCTTGGAAAGGCCTCTCCATTCTCCTTAAATATGTTTTTCTCCCTCCTTCACATTCCTCCAGCAGAACTTTTCCGGGGGATGAGGGGGTTGGTCAGTCTACTCTCTCTCTCTGCCTGGAACTGGAGTCATCTAGTACCCGCTGTGACATGTTCGTTGATTTACTTTGCAGATATAATTGCTCGGATTCACCACAACTTTGATGCTGTGCTTAATACAATGGGTGAACCAGGGGTTGTGAAAGCCCTGCCATGTCTAGGTTTGTGGGATCAGTTTCAGTGGGTGTCGCCCACCGAGGTGGGGGATGTTCTTGGGGCAGTTTGGGCCACCTTTTGTGAACTTGACCCATGCCTGTTGTGGCTGATTTAGGCCAGCTGGGAGACGTTGGGGCCGTTGCTGGCGGGGGTGGTCAGTGGCTCCCTTCGGGAGGACAGGGTGCCGGGCTGCCTCGAGGAGGCGGTGGTGTGGCCTCTGCTCAAAAACCCATCACTCGACATTGACTCCTTTGCCAGTTATCAGCTGGTCTCTAACCGTCCCTTTTTAGGGAAGGCTATTGAGTGGGTTGTGGCACAGCAGCTGCGGGAGCATCTCGACCCCACCGGCTATCTGGATCCTTCACAGTCTGACTTTCGTCCGGGCAATGGCACTGAGACTGCACTCGTGGTTTTGGTTGATTTCTGCCGCAAATTGGACCACGGTCGTTCGACCCTGCTAATTCTGCTAGATCTGTCAGCTGCTTTTGATACTGTTGACCATGAGATGTTGGTGGGACTGAGCAAGGGTGGATGGGATCGTTCTTGAGTGGTTCTGCTCTTTCCTGACCAGAAGAACTCAGCGTGTGGTGCTCAGGGATTCCTCTGCGTCGCCCCGAGACCTCACATGTGGTGTCCCGCAAGGTTCCATCTTGTCCCCTCTCCTGTTCAATTTGTTTATGCACCGCTCAGGGAAGTTGTGAGACGGTTTGGGGTGCGGTGTCATCAATATGCTGATGACACCCAACTCTGCCTTTCGTTTTCATCTGACGCAGACCCAGGAGTCTCAGTGCTTACCCGGTGTCGGTTGGCTTTGAGGGACCTGGATGAGGGTGAGCCGGCTGAAGTTGAATTCTGGCAAGACAGAGGTGATGTTGGTGGGTAAGGCGGCGGATGTGATGGCCCCTGTCATTGATGGGGTTCATCCTCCACTGGTGCCCCAGGTTTGCAGTCGGGGTGTGCTCCTCGACCCACAGTTCTGCGTGGGGTCAGTAGTGAGGAGTGTGTTTTGCCAATTACATCTGGTGTGTCTGCTTCGGCTGTATGTTTCAGATAGTGACCTGGCCAACATCATCCTTGCTTTCATTACCTTGAGACTGGACTATTGTACCGCACTCTACGTGGGGCTAACCATGGTGACAGTTTGGAGACTGCAGCTAGTGCAGAATGCGGTGGCCTGTCTCCTTACGGGGTCGGACCACCGTGCGCCCATTACACTGGTGCTCCAGGCTCTGCACTGGCTGCCGATAGTCTTCTGGGCCCCATGCAAGGTGTTGGTGTTAACCTCTACGGCCTTGGCCCGACTTAGCTACAGGATAGCCTCACTCTCCATGCTCCAAAGCGACCTCTGAGGTCAACCAGAAGCGCCCTCCTTGAGGTCCCTGGGGGGGGCGCTATGGAGAGGGCGTTCTCGGTGGCTGCACCTCGGCTGGGGAATTCCCTCCCGGCAGACCCCCGGATGGCCCCCGACCTGCTTTCCTTCCAGCATATGGCTAAGAGCTGGCTGTTCTGCAAGGCGTTTGGCGGGGGAGATGGGGATGAGGGTGGTGGTTGTGGGTTAGGAAGCGGGAGAGAGCTGGTTTTTTGTTTTCTCTTGTATTCTGCTGTTTTAGCTGCTTTATTGGCTTTATGTGCAAGCCGCCCCAAGCTGCCTGGAGCAGGAGGGGCGGGGCAATAAAACGTGTTAAATCAATTCAATAAATCCTAGCTCTTCACCCCCATAGATTGCTCCTTTATGCTTCTCTTTTGACCAACTTATCCTTCAGGATCCCCCTCCACCCTTATTTTATTTTTATTTATTTTATTTTCCAAATTTATACCCCGCCCCCTCCTGCAACGCAGCTCGGGGCGGCTTCCAACAATTGAACAATAAAACATTAAAATTCATTTAAAAATATTAACCTTGTCATGAAGCTAGGCACATGAACCTGCCATCTCTCCGCTTCATGAAGGGCTCCCTGCACCTCCCCTTCTCCCTTTTAGATTGTAAGTGCCTGTCGTGCAGGAACCTGTCTCTCTAACCATGACGGTTCAGTGCCTGGCACGCTCCTTAGAGAGCGGCAGGAGCGGAGCTGTAGTTACGGCAGCTTGCACTCGGTTATGAAACTGAGATGGTTTGTCCTACCACTGCGAAAATTTGTAAGGAGGATCGCTTGGGTAAGGGCCCAGGGCTCCCTATTCCTTGGTGTAAACGGCCTCCAACTCTGGGAGCTGCTGAAGTCTGAGCATAGGGCTACTAATCTATCAACCACGTACATCCCCCTTCTCGGAGTTCAGCAGCTCCTGGGCTCGGACACTGTGGATCCGAGAAAAAGGAACCCACTCACGGCTCCAGCTTGGATGCAGCCTATTTTGAGAGCAGCGGCAGCCAGAGCAGCAGCACCTTCTCTCCAGATGGAGGAATGAGAGATGGGGGGTATGGTCTGCGGGCTCTCATGGAGCTGCTGCTTCTCCAGGTGCTGCTGCTTTCAGGGTGGGCTGTGTCCAAGCTAGTGTTGGCTTGCTGAGGCGGAGCTGCGAACGGGGCTCCCTGTTCCTGCGTACAAACGGCATCCAAGTCTGGGAGCTGGGAGTTTGAACTCCTGGGTTCTCTGGGAGGGGAGTGGGGGCTAGTGGGTTAGAGCAGGGGAGCTGGGAGTTTGAACTCCTGGGTTCTCTGGGAGGGGAGTGGGGGCTAGTGGGTTAGAGCAGGGGGGGCTGGGAGCCAGGACTCCTGGGTTCTCTGGGAGGGGAGTGGGGGCTAGTGGGTTAGAGCAGGGGGGCTGGGAGTCTGGACTCCTGGGTTTTCTGGGAGGGGAGGGGGGGCTAGTGGATTAGAGTGGGGGGAGGCTGGGAGCCAGGACTCCTGGGTTCTCTGGGAGGGGAGTGGGGTCTAGTGGGCTAGAGCAGGAGGGGGCTGGAATCCAGGACTCCTGGGTTCTCTGGGAGGGGAGTGGGGGCTAGTGGATTAGAGTGGGGG
This sequence comes from Sphenodon punctatus, assembly GCA_003113815.1. Lineage (NCBI taxonomy): Eukaryota > Metazoa > Chordata > Lepidosauria > Sphenodontia > Sphenodontidae > Sphenodon > Sphenodon punctatus. The sequence continues at coordinate 476,041 of QEPC01005668.1, read as the reverse complement.
GAGGCTGGGAGCCAGGACTCCTGGGTTCTCTGGGAGGGGAGTGGGGTCTAGTGGGCTAGAGCAGGAGGGGGCTGGAATCCAGGACTCCTGGGTTCTCTGGGAGGGGAGTGGGGGCTAGTGGGTTAAAGCAGGGGGGCTGGGAGCCAGGACTCCTGGGTTCTGTCCCAACAGAGTTGGGGCGATTGGATTAGGGTGGGGGAGCTGATAGTGTTGTCGGAGGGGGAGTTTAGTGTATTCCCCTTTCAAAAACCATGGAAATTCTAGGATTAAAAACATTTTAGTTTAAGAGAATTACAAATTCAGTTTCTTTAGATTTTTATCCTACACTATCGCTTAGGCTCAGGATGGCTTACAGTTCTTTAACTTAGTAACTGTAACATTAACTACTAACTAATTAGCTCAACTCGTAATCCACACAACTTCCCTATGAGGTAGGTTAGGCTGAGAGATCTGTGACTGGCCCTAGGTCACCCCTTGAGTTTATGGGTAAGGTGAGTCTTGAGCTGGGGGCCTCCCCCTGCTTCCCGGTCCAAACACTTCACTCTGAAGCACACCACCACCCTGGCTCTCCGTGTAAAGACGCTGTGCAGTCTTGTATAGTCTGCTCGCTTACAAAATAGGCTCCATGTACCTACACTGTGCCTTGATCTTTCAATCCTAGTCGTCTTCCTCTGCCGGTTGAGAGCAACACTGAAGCTGGAGACAGCAGGGAGTCAGAGAAGTTTGCTGCCTGCTGACCCCCTGCTTTCCTTCTATGCTTTCATCTTGGTTGAGGAGAATGGAACAGTTGAGTCCGGGGGTGGGGGGCTGGGCTGTATATCAGGGAAACAAGGTTGATGGGTGTGGGATGTACACACACAGACAAGATTGGGGGCAGCTGGGCAGTGGGGGAAACTGTCCGTATTGGGAGGCGGCGCTAGATGCTGGGGGAATGGGTGATTTGTCTGCACATGGATGAGGCTGCAGGACAGGGCGGACTGTATGTATCGGCAATGGGCAGACAGGTGCTGGGCTGGGTGTATGTTGGGGGAGAAGCCTGAGAGGGGTGCGATGGGTATTCAGGGACAGCTAGGAATAGGGATGAACTTGTGTGTATGTCCTTTCAGTTAGGTTGGGGACAACAGGACATCAAAGTACAGGGGGGTGTATCTGGGGGGAGTAGGGTTGATAGGTACAGGATGTGTACTGGCAGACAAGATTGGGGGCAGCCAGGGGTGGGGAGCTCTGTGTGTGTGTGTGTGTGTGTGTGTGTGTGTGTGTGTGTGTGTGTGTGTGTGTGTGTGTGGGGGCAATGGACAGCCAGATGCTGGGAGGGTGTTGATGGGGGGGGACAGGGCTCAGAGTCAGCCAGGGATGGGGAGCTGTGTGTGTGGGCAATGGACAGCCAGATGCTGGGAGGGTGTTGATGGGGGGGGGACAGGGCTCAGTCAGCCAGGGATGGGGAGCTCTGTGTGTGTGGGCAGATCGACCCCCAAGTGCTGCGGGTTATATTTGTGTTTGGGGTGACGCTAAGGCTGAAAGATGGGTGGTATGTATTCAGGAACACAGTTTGGGGGGGACAGCTGCTGCCTCCCCCGTCCTTCCTGGCCTCAACCCCCCTGCCCTCACCCGTCCTCACATTCCCCCTTTTTGCGAGAGTGGGTGCTTGGGGAGCTGCACAGTTCGATCACCCCATTCCCTGTGAGGATCTGGCCTTCTTCCAGACAGAAGTTATAGGGCCAGCTAAGATCCTGAGGGACTTCCTTTCTCACAAGTGGGCACTCAGCTCAGCGAGTGAGGGTGTGTGTGTGTTCCTCTCCTGTCCTCACCTACCTCCCCCTTCCCCCGTTGCTAGCAATTTCTTGATGCCATAAAGGACTGTTCCTTGGAGCAGCTGGTTCTGGAACCTACAAGAGGAGGAGCTACCTTGGACCTAGTCCTTAGTGGGGTGCAGGGCCTGGTGCAAGGGGTAATGGTGGTGGAGTCGCTTGGCAATAGTGATCATGATATAATCCGATTCAATATATTTACAGGGGGGAGAATGACAAATAAAACTAGCTCAGTAATGTTTAACTTTTAAGACGGAACTATGCACAAATGAGGAAACTAGTTAGAGGCCGCTTTGAGACGTGCATGCGGTGCTGTACCGTAAAACCATGCACCACGTAAAAAAATCCCCTGGGCGGGGTTGGACATGTCATGACATCACGCGCATGATTAGCTGCTCGCGCATTCGTTAGTGCTGCAGAGTGAATCTGCGGTGGTTAGTCCGTGGTGGCAAAGGATGCTCGAGCAGCCGATGATGCGCGTGATCTCTAAATCCCGCCTGCAGGCTATTGCTGGCCCGGTGCCACGCGCAGGCCTAAAAGCGGAGTCAGAGGAGCAGCTGCGAGGATTAAATGTCGGCATGGAGATTCTAGAGGAGCCGCTGCCTGCCGCTGCGGCGTGGCTAAATGGGGAGAGGAAGGAGGCTGTTAGAGCTAGAAAGGGTCCTGTCCTCGAACTAGTCCTACTGAGGAAAATAGGAAAGTGCATACGCACCGGCAGATTAGAAGTAAAGTATTAACAAGGCCAAACCAAGAGGAAATTTGAGGAGCGACTTGCTAAAGAGGCAAAACCGAATCATAAAAACTCCAGAAGCCTGTGAGTCAGTTGGGCCGTTAGAGGAGCAGGGTGTGAAGGGGGCGCCGGCCGGTGCAGAGAAGCGGCAGGAATTCTTTGCTTTGTCTCTGGGAAGAGGCCCATGCCAGGCCGAGTCTTTGTAGGGGATTCCTTTCCACCCCTGGGCTCTGAAACGAGGGGCTGCAGCACTCCTAACACATGACAGTGGGGGACACTTGCCTAAAATGTGCATCTATGAATTGGCATGTACACGCGGATGCAGGACATACATTTCAACCCATGGTCTCTGACATGAGACTTCAAAATTTAGTTTAAAAAAGTAAGGTTCAAAAAAAAAAAGTTACTTACAAACACACACAAAAGGCTGGAAGAGCTTACTATAGTCATTAATTTATTTATTTAATTTAATTTAATTTATTTCATGACATTACATTTTAGCCGCCCCCTCATGCCAGTGGTCAGTGCTGTACTTGGTGTGAGATCAATGGTCCGTCCAGCCCAGCCCAGCAAGCAGGTTCCTACAAGGGCAGCTTCAGCGAGACGTACACAATGCGCCATAACAGGACCGTCCATTCTCTGCTCTTCACTCTCAGCCCATGAGAGTCAGAGAGGTCTCATCAAGGACCATCTTGACTGAGTTTTATGAGGGAAACATTTGTGGAGACCGCCCCATCCCGTGCAGGAAAGAGCCCACAGCCCGGCAGCAATGCACAAAGAGTGCGCCCCAGCCCTGCACTCTGCCTCCTCGTTCTCCCCTTGCAACTCCCACCCTCATCCGCCTCCCCATCCCATACAGGAAAGAGAGTCCTGCCTTTCAACGTCCTTGCCCTCCTCACTGCCCCATGCGTGTTCCTTCTCCCAGAGCAATGCAGAGAGCTCCCTGCCCCCCTGCCGCAGGTATTGGCTGTTGGCTTGTTTAGGGTCTGGGGGCTACTCTGGTCGTCTAGGCTGAGTGCACGCGTTGGCTGCTGCTGCTACTTGTGCAGGAGTGAGTGCCCCCCCAGCCTGTGGCGGCAGCAGCAGCAGCTGTTGGAAAGCACCCTCCGGCAGCAAGCAAGCAGCAGCGGGGCCAGCTACTGTGGTGGCCGGTTGTGGACTGACAAGGAGGCACGGGTCAGATCTGGATGGAGGATCCCTGTGGATCAAGGTTGCTGTTGCTGACCTATTGGGAACGTCTCCCAAGCAACTGAGATTGGCCGCTGTTGGGGAGAGGATGCTGGGCTTGATGGACCATTGGTCTGACCCAGTATGGTCAGGGCAAAAAAGTTAGTGGAAATGATTGCTACAATCTCTCGGAGGAAATGTTTTCTGGCTGAAGCATGTGCGACTTTTTCGTTGCCTGAATTCACAGAGTTTTCATGAAACTCAGCCCTGGCCTTTACAGGGCTCATTCTGCAGTCTCGTCTTTAAATTGGGATGTAATTACATTTTGTTTGTCTTTTCCTGGTCTCTGCGTCTAGTCAGAGCTCAGATGGATTTGGTTATGTAATTAGCGATGTCATTGAAGGGCTGCTTGGAATGCTCTGCTCTGATGAAATTGAAAGTCCTTGAGTTTCAGAGCTTGTTACCGAAAACCACTGATGTAATTTGAAAGAAGCAGCAGCAGAGGGAGAGGTTTCTCTGCAATGAATCTTGCTTTGCTGCCAATGGGCTGTAGTTTTAAACGCCTGTTGCATGATATCTCCTGGACTGAAAGTGCTCAAGAGGCTACAATCCTAACCGGGTGAGGGAGGGGATGGAGGAGGAGCGGAGTGCTCGAACAGGGGTTCGGAGGGAGATCAGGGCAGTGAGGTAGGGGGGAGCGAGGTTGTGAAGGGCTTTGTAGGTGAAGACGAGGAGCTTGTGCAGAATACGTTCAGGAAGGTGGAGCCAGTGGAGGGAGGAGAGGAGAGGCTGCACATGGTCAAAGCGACGGGCTAGGTGGATGATCCTGGCAGCAGAGTTTTGAACAGAGATGAGGGAAGAAAGGTGAGAGCGGGGAAGGCCAGCGAGGAGGAGGTTACAATAGTCGAGGCGTGAGATGACTAGGGCGTGGATGAGAGTTTTGGCAGAGGAGACCGACAGAAAAGGGTGGATCTTAGCAATGTTATGGAGGGAGAAACAGCAGGATTTGGCCACGGAGTCAATGTAGGGTTTGAAGGTGAGGTGCGAGTCGAAGATGAAGCCCAAGCTACGGGCTTGGGGGACAGGGAGGATGGAGACCCCGTCAATGGCAAGTAACAGGGAAGAGGGAGAGGAAGGATTGGGAGGGAAGATCAAGAGTTCATGGTTTGCCATCCCAAAGTTCCTTTGCAGTTAAAAGCTTTCTCTTAAATTCATGTGTCCTTCTAAGGCGCCTAGTTGTCTTGTGGAGTGTGAGCAAAGTCACTCAGTCGTCACTGCCCCCTTGATCTCTACCCGTCCTTAGCTCGTCTTCATTGTGGCCCACGGCTTGTGAAGTTATTCAGGAACCCACTGTTTCTTGCTGAGTCCACAGATTGGGTGATACAATTCCCATACTGCTTAGCTTTCTCTTTGCCCATGATTCTCTCTGCTCAGGTCAGCTTCTTACTCTAAACTCATAACGTATAATGCCATTAACTGTCGGGTGGGAGTATACAATCTATATCACATTCTTTGTACCAAGCACACACTCCCTTTTTACAAGGAGTTACTTCTAAACAAAAATCTATTTCATGCTATTTCCCCTCCATTTCTTTCTACAAAATTAACCCTTACACTGCCTGTCTTAAGACCTAGTTGTTGAACTCCGATGCTGAGGGCAGGCCAGTGTCCCAGCCTGACTTCATTGTCCTGGCCACAGGGCTGGAAGTGCTGTGACTCCTCAACGCTACGTCTTTCCATAGGAGAAAGGAGAAGTTGAAGGCTAGCTCATAAGAAAATAAAATACAAAGGAGAATTTCAGAGAGGCCTGTATTACCTTAAACGTGACAGTAGCAAAATGGTTTCCAAGCCGTTATTAAAAGGAACACCTGAATTTACTGTAAATGATGGATTAGAAGAGTAAAAAAAAATCCTTTTCCTTTTAGACTATTTCGTTCGCTTGACATTACTTCTCCTTTAGCTGGGTATATTCGTATCTGGCCTGATGGCCAGCTAACCCTTTAGTTTTATGGAAGAGAGAAAACATTTAGCAGTAGATTCCACAACCCAATTATACGCTGAGTGAAAAAATATTGTCTTTTATTTGTTTAAAACTTGCCACCCATGAGTTTCATGGAGTGTCCCCTAGTTCTAGTACTAGCTGAGAGGGTAAATAACTGCTCCTTGTTTATTAGTTCCACCCCACTCATGATTTTATAGACCTCTATCCTATCTCCTCTCAGTCGTCTCTTCTCCAAGCTGAAGAGCCCCAACCTACCAAGCCTCTCCTCATACGGGAGCCCTTCCATGCCCTTGATCATTTTTGTTGCCCTTCTCTGCACCTTTTCTAGTTCAGCTATGTCTTTTTTGAGATGGGGCGACCAGAACTGCACACAATATTCGAGGTGCGGTCGCACCATTGATTTGTATAGAGGCATTATGACATCCTCAGTTTTATTCTCTATCCCCTTCCGAATAATTCCTAACATTCTGTTTGCTTTTTTGACTGCTGCTGCGCACTGCGCTGTGGATTTCATTGTATTGTCCACAACCACCCCCAGATCCTTTTCCTGAGTGGTAACTCCTAGCTTAGTACCCAGCATTGTGTACGCATAGTTTGGATTATTTTTCCCTATGTGCATCACTTTGCACTTGTCCACATTAAATCTCATTTGCTATTAAATGCCCAGGCACCCAGTGTCGTAAGATCCCGTTGCAGTTCCTCACAGTTTGCTCATGTTTTAACTCCCTTGAATAACTTGGTCATCTGCAAATTTGATCACCTCACTCTTAACGCCCCTTTCCAAATCATTAATTAATATATTAAACAGCACCGGTCCCAATACAGATCCCATAGGCACATCACTTTTTACATCTCTCCATTGTGAAAACTGACCACTTAGTCCTACCCTTTGCTTTCTGTCTTTTAACCAGTTTCTGATCCGTAGTAAGACACTGCCTTCTATTCCATGACTTTTTAATTTTCTCAAGAATCTTTTATGAGGGACCTTATTAAATGTGTTAATCCAGGTACACTATATCTACTGGGCCTCCCTTCTCTATATGCGTATTTACACCCTCAAAGAATTCCAACAGATCAGTGAGGCATGACTTACCTTTACTAAATCCGTGTTGACTCTTCCCCATTAAGCCATGTTTGTCAACATGCCCTGTCATTCTGTCCTTAATGATGGTTTCCACCATTTTGCCTGGCACAGACGTCAAGCTTACTGGTCTGTAGTTTCCAGGATCGCCTCTGGATCCCTTTTTAAATATCGGGGTTACATTTGCCACCCTCCAGTCCTCGGGTACAGTGGCAGATTTTAGTGACAGGTTACAAACAGTAGGTCTGCGATTTCATATTTGAGTTTCTTCAGAACTCTGGGGTGAATGCCATCTGGCCCTGGTGACTTGTTAGTATTCAGTTTGTCAATTTGCTCTAGAACATCCTCCAATGTCACATTGATTTGTAACAGCTCTTCCAATTCCTCACCCACAAAGCAAGGATCCGGCGTGGGTACCTCCCCCAAATCCTCCGCAGTGAAGACCGACGCAAAGAACTCATTCAGCTTCTCTGCAATGTCCTTATCCTCCCAGAAGAGGGTCTTGCTGGACTCTTTTCTGTTGAGAGAGTGTGAGCTTCCAGGTCACACAGGGCCCTTTGTCAGGCTAGTAATGAGGAAGCGATAATCAGGCAAACTGCTGCAGAACTGCCTCATTCAACCTCCCCTTTGTGGGTATCCTCAAGGAGACGAAAAACAAACTGTGTCCAGGACTCTGCCTGACGTCCAACGGAACTGTGGCTGTGGTGTCCTTGGTAGGACTTTCCTGCAGCTATGGAGGAGACAGGAGTAAGCATCTTCAGAGGCAATGCAAGACCTTCTTTCCTGGCCAGGTGTTTGGTAGGTGGGAATAGATGAGGGTGGGAGGCTTTTTTGGTTTGTATACTTGAATCCTATCCTTTCACTAAGCTAAGCACGGGCACCTGCAGCTTCTTGGATGTATTCCTGTCTCTCCCTCTGGTCCCCTTCCTTCCTCTCCCCTTTCTCTCCTAGCTTGTAAGCCCACTGGGGCAGGGACCTATCTATAATTGTTGATTATAAAGCACCAGCTACATTGATTGCACTATAGAAATACATAATAATAATAATAATGATGATGATACTGTATTTTTGGTATTTTACATTATGTAATGTCCTGTAATCTGTCCTAGGCCTTTGGGATAGTGGGCTATAAATCCAGTTAATAAGTAGTAAACATCGGAAGCTGCTTGGTGAGATTGTGCATGGATCTGGAGTGTGGTGCCATCAATACGCTGATGACACGCAGCTCTCTCTCTCTCACCTGAACCAGGCTCTGCAGTCTCGGTGCGTACTCAGTGTCTAGCTGCCACTGGGGACTGGATGTGGACGAGCCAATTGAAGCTGGATAAAGACAAGACTGCAGTGCTGGTTGGCCGGCCCTGTGAGCTAGGGTGGGGGTTGGCACCCATTACTGGTGGGGTTACACCCTCTCTCGGTTATTCAGCTTCGCAGCCACCTGGAACGGTGAGATTGTGGCCGTGGCCTGGAATGTTTTTCACAAATTCTCCCTTGTGAGGAGTCTGCAACCCTTTTGTTCCGATTCCCACCTGGCCACTGTCGTCCACGCCTTTGTTAGCGCAAGTCTAGAATAATGCACTGTGCCATCGCTGCGGCTGGCTCACAAGAGTGTTAGGGGGCTGCAGCCGGTGCACGATGTAGCCACCCGCCTCCCAGCAGGCCTGGGTCACAGGCTAAACATCTCCAATCTATTCAAATCTTCACCGCGAGATGCCGTGAAGTGTGTCTAAGCATAGTCGAGCCTGTTAGCGCTCTGTCCGTCCAGTGCCGTCTCTGAAACGGTCCGGCCCCAGAGAGATGGAGAAGGCAGGCTTCCTCCAGAGTTCCGCGTCTGGGCTTCCAAGAGCTGCCCCTTGAGTGTTGGGGCGCTCAGCGATTGTAGATTGGGTTTCTTTTAGAGAGGCTCATTTCTTGACTTGAATGTATAGCCCTCCCTTCCCCTCAGGCTCAGGCTGGCTTACAAAATAAGCATTTATAGCATATGTACAAATGGAATAGATAAAAATAGAAAAGCCTCACCTTAAACTCGCCCCAACCCCTAGTCCTGCCTGCCCACTGCTTCACCAGAAAGAAAGCTCCTGCTTTGCGCCCAGAAGAGATTCGGGCTTCGCTGAACCTCCGGGGGCAGGGAGTTCCCCAGCCCTCTCCTGCGCGCCCTCGCTGTGTGAAGCTGTGGGAGGGGGGCTCCGGCCAGCCCCAGGGGGGGAGGGGGGCTCCGGCCAGCCCCAGGGGGGGAGGGGGGCTCCGGCCAGCCCCCTTCGGGGGGAGGGGGCGACCCTTCAGAGATGGGATTGCCGGCTAGTCAGTCCCGGTCACATTCCTGTACCTCTCACAGGCCGCAGGGTGAATAAAGGCACTGGCCAAGAACAACAAAGGAATAGCCTGTGTGCTTGGCTTGTGCTGCGGTAGCGTCCGTAGCGCTCCCTGTTCCTCTCGTGCCAGGATCTGAAATTGGGTGAGGAGCAGGGTTAGCACCGAGGCACGTTTTTAAGGAACACTTATGAAAAATACATGTTGCAGGGCCCTCAGGGGCCAATGCAGGCCCTGCAAGGTGTATTTTTCATAAGTGTTGCTTTAAAATGTGCCTAGGTGGCCGCCCTAGTGAGGGGAACTCTGGGGAGCAGCGTGGGGCTCCCCTAGCTGACGTGGGCCAGTTCTGCACTCAGCTGCTGGACACATGCCGGCTGGGCAGCCCCCACTTGTGGGTCAGCGCTCCGTGCGCTCCCCATTGCGTGAGCGGAACCCCCGTAGCCGTTCCGCCACCGCTGATGGGGGGCGAAGGCAACAGACAGGCGAGGTTAGTGTCCGGGATGGCGGGTCTCTGCCCCTACAATACCAACCGGCTGAAGCCACGTGGGGGGCTCGGCTATGAACTCACTCAGTGCTGACATCCCTTCCGCTGCCATTAGATTGGTTCCTTTCTCCTCTTGCCTTTGCCGTGTCCCTCCCGTGTCCCCATTCCCTGCTCCAGACACTCCAGAAGTAGGCAAGCCCCCATTCCGCCAGCGGGTTCTTTCCATGTGCTTGTTTGGGGGGAGTGAGGCAGGGGGAGCTGCTCGAGGAGGGTTGCTCGTCCCTAGTTAATCCACCCAGGTGCGTGGGGGGGAACTGCTGACTCTACAGTTTCATCTCTGGTTCCTCCAAGCCCTGCTCTCCAGGAAGCTGGAATGAAATGGGAAGATAATGAGGATTTTATAAAAATAGAGTCCTATACACCTCACAGACATCAAAGCGTTTGGCCTATATTGCTGAACTCCGTTTTATCTGTTTTAAATAATTCCCTGCTGCCTCAGTCTAAAATTTGATTATCGGTGAATTAAAACCCCACCAAAAACCCCAGAGTGAGAAGTATTTAATTCTTTAAATGAAAGTTTATTTCCCCGCAGGAAGGCAAATATCGGAATGCATTGAACCTTGACTCCATTCACGCTCCCCAGGCGGTTCAGTCAGCTCTGAGCTGCGTCTGTCTTGCCATTTGTGAGAAGAATCCTATGTCAAAAAGGGGGAAGGGGGGGAAGAGAGTGCCTGCAGGGCTTGAGTCTCCACGATTCCCAAAGGATCATCTGACAGTTCTGCTGCTGCATGAGCCACCTGGGCATAACTGCTTCCTTGCCGGGGCTCCATTCTGCTCCCCTTTTCTCGCCAGCTCTGGGCAAAACATCAGCTACATTATTATTATTATTAGCTTTTATATAGCGCCAGCAATGTACCTGGCGCTTTACAGAGAATAAGATACTTTGTCTAGAATTCCTGGATCTTCCGGATCTGTCCAAGCTAGAATCTCTGTATGTCTCCCAGCTTGTGGGTGTATTGCTGTCTGCTGTGAGCTCAGAGTAGAGCGTCTAAACTCCACCCTACTCGGAGCCTGTCGGTCTCATTCCTCAGCCACGGCGCACAAGGCCACGTAGGCCTCAACTACAGCTTGGACCTCTCTCGATCTGTCCGTACGTCCAGACTGTGCGTAAAGCCTGGGACTTCTGTCAGCCGAATGGTTATGATCCTGTTTCCTTACCACACAGGCGGCTAAAGTCGTTATGACCCTGTGTTTCCTTACCGCACAGGCGGCTAAAGTCGTTATGACCCAGTGTTTCCTTACCGCACAGGCGGCTAAAGTCGTTATGACCCTGTGTTTCCTTACCGCACAGGCGGCTAAAGTCGTTATGACCCTGTGTTTCCTTACCGCACAGGCGGCTAAAGTCGTTATGATCCTGTGTTTCCTTACCGCACAGGCGGCTAAAGTCGTTTTTAGACGATCACGGCCGCGCCCGCGCTTGTTTTGAAAAAAAGCCGGGAGCCGGGATCAGATGATACACTCCTGGCAATCACGCGCCCGGAAGGGGGATGCTTTTCCGCCCGCAATTTGACCGGGTTGAAAAATCAACCCTGTCAAACGCGGCCGGAAAAACATGTGTGTCCCTCTTCCGGGCGCGTGATTGCCGGCAATCACGCGCCCGGAAGGGGGATGCTTTTCCGCCCGCAATTTGACCGGGTTGAAAAATCAACCCTGTCAAACGCGGCCGGAAAAACATGTGCGTCCCTCTTCCGGGCGCGTGATTGCCGGGAGTCTGTCGTCTGCTCCCGGCTTTTTTTCAAAACAAGTGCAGGCGCGATCGTCTTAAAAACGGCCAAAGAGTCGCTTCCAGAACGTCAGCATCTCGCCTCAAGCCAACGGCGGCGCGCACTTAGAACACAGTGCTGGATTGCATCAGGCCGATGGGCCGTCCGGCCGAGCAGTCTCTCTCTGTGACAGCGGCCAGTCTCGGCTGCCTTAGTGAAGTATCCAACTGGAGCGATCCATTGCTTGTTGTTCATCACCAGCCCGGATAGTCGGAGGTCTGGTCCCCTCCCCAGCTTGGCTGTAGATTCCATCGTGCCTCGCTTGCGTCCCGTCGGATCACTACTGCAAAAGATCATTTCCCCAGCTCATTGGTTTGACCATGTCAAGCCTCTTCTGGTCCCTCTATTGGCCCCTTCTTTTCCACTGTATCAATCCTTGTTTGCTGTCAGGGCCGCCACGGCTGTTCCCATCTCC
>QEPC01005668.1:424204-462344 GCA_003113815.1 Sphenodon punctatus | reverse complement strand
GGGGCCACAATGGAGAGGGCATTCTCGGTGGCTGCGCCGCGCCTTTGGAACTCCCTACCGGAGGAAGCTCGCCTGGCCCCCAGCCTGTTGATATTCCGGCGGTGTTGCAAAACCTGGCTATTCGCCCAGGCCTTTGGGGAGGGGGCGAGGGGTTTTAGCTCCCTCACCTGATTCATTATTTATAGTATTTATTGCTGTGAAAGGCATTTAGCCCTGTTTTAATGTTTTAATATGTGAATGTTTTAAATTGTATTTTATTATTATATTGTTTTAGTTGTTGGAAGCCGCCCCGGGCTGCTTTAGCAGGAGGGGCGGGGTATAAATCTATTAAATAAATAAAAAATAAATTTATAGGCAGCCAGTGCAGAGCCTGGAGCACTGGTGTCATGTGCTCCCTGCGACCCGCCCCCGTCAGGAGACGGGCCGCGGCATTCTGCACCAGCTGCAGCCTCCGGACCAGCTTCTCGGGCAGCCCCACGTAGATCAACACTTCCTGGAAGGGTTGCATCGGCCGCCCTTGCACTCTTCTCCCCAACTCTCTCTTCCCACCATGCCTCCCCAAACCCCCTGACCATAGTTAAGCAGCTGCTGCTCTCTGCCGTTGCTGGCTAGTGTTGCCACGGTTTCCTTGTGCTTCCCCATCTGCCGTCTGTTCTCTTATTGAGCTTGTAAATCTGTCTCGGGGCAAATAACTCTGCGTTCTACATCTGCAGTGCCTGGCGTAATGGAGCCCGACTGGGACTCTGGAGTAGTTAATAAGGGTGACTCAGGGATTTCGTCTGCAATTTGGAGGCTCGCTTTGGCCCCAGTTCTCTCAGCAGTGGCCGCGAACGCCCTTCCTTGCGCCACGGAGACCAGGTTAAAAATTGGTACCTCCAGACGGGCGTCCCCGGCCAACTGCAAAGGCTGCGATGGGACATGGTAGGCCAGGAGCTCTGCCAAATAAGTGGGTCCCAAGCTTTAAGGATCAAACCCAGCCCCTTGAATTGTGCCTGGAAGACCAACAGCAGCCAGTGCAGATTGCAGAGCACCGGTGTTAATGTGCTCCCAGCGACCTGCCCCTGTAAGGAGATGGACCGCGGCATTCTGCCCCAGCTGCAGCGTCCAAACAGGCTTCAAGGGCAGCCCCACGTAGAGCGTGTTGCAGTCGTCTAGCCTGTAGGTAAGGAACGTAGGGATGATGGTTGCTAGATCCGAATTGGAAAGAAAGGTCGTAGCCTTCTCACCCAGATGGAGTTGGTGAAAAGTACTTCTGACCCTTGCTGCCTGGGATTCCAGGCGCAGCGATGGATCCAGGAACACTCCCAAGGCTGCGAACCAGATTGCCCTTGTAGGCTCCAGATCTGTGGAAATCCATTGGAATTAGATGTCCCATACCAGCCTTTTGAAGAGTTAGGCAGCAAAGCATGTTTCTACTGTCTTCCTCCTTTCAGCACTCGTAGGGTTCCCACCTCTCCCGATTTCATCTTGAAAGTCTGAACTTTGACCAAGCGTCTCCAGGGGAAGTTCTGATTTCTCTGGATTGGCTAAGGCCACCCTTGGGACTTGGGACTTCTGGAGCAGCAGGGGGTGGAGCCGTGGAGACTTCTCTGCCCCTCGTTGATTGAGGAACAGGGCATGAACATAAGAACTTCACCTGGGCTGATTTAAAGGGCAGTACAACTCACTAGTGCCAGAGTCTTGGGAATAAAGAAGACGCATAGGAAAGCTTTTAAGGGCCCCCTCTGGAAAATATTGGTTTTGTTTTTGTTTTTTACAGTGCACAGACTAGTCGCTGCTAATGAGAAAATGACACTTGAAGCATTTTTAAATGAGTGCAGCTTATTGCCCCTGGAAAAATGTTTCCCCAACACACAAGTTGGCTCGGGTGCGAACGTGCTGCTGAAGGTGTAGAGGAGGACAGCGCAGGGATGGATCCACTATCAGCTGCAGCCGCCGCCAAGGAGGTGCAGAATGCGCCAGTTGGGAGTAGCAAAGGGGGGAGATTTCAAACTTCTGAAGTCACTTACCTGCCTTTGAAAAATCTCCCCCTAAACAGCGAATCTTGTTGGAGGTACGGGCACTGGGAGCTATTCCTGATCAGGAGAGAGGAAGGATGGTAGATGTTGCACGACCACAACACCTCAGCCGGCTCTAAGGACTTCTCCTCTCTCAGAGCAGCCAAGGGCGATGAGATGATGGAGTTAGCTACAACTGGGCACCCCTGATTAATCAAGGGGGGCTTGAATCGACCCGGCCCTTTTGGGGCACCCTCAGTGCCCGAATGGGACCCGTCGGGCTGCTTGAACGAGTGTTGTGGCCGCCCTTTGGAAGCGACAGGCCCCAGTTGGGGCTTGGCGGAGCCAGGCTCTGCGGTGCTCCCAACTGGGGCGTGTCAGTTTCCCTGCGTAATACCTGCAGTTTGGGGTATTGGGCACTCTACTGGTCCTTGGGTAGCCTGTCGGGGTGCCCAGAAATGTGGGCATTACGGGCGAGTATTAGTTAGTCCCCATTGCAATTTCTTTTAAAGTAGTAGCAGGAGTTTGCGTTGGCAGTAACAAAAGGGGGAGATGGTTTGTTGGCGGCTGGAGGGAGAATGTAATGCATGGTCAGAGGAGAGTTTTGGCATCAGTCTTGCAGGGGGACCTGGGGAGGGCAAAATGGTTTTGAGAAAGGCATGGGAGGAGGAGGATCCCTTAAAACCCCACCAGGTGAAGCTCTGCCCTCCCCCCCAGTGTTGGGATCTGTTACTCTAGCATGCGTTAATCCGTCACCGCAAAGTCTGTGTCTACAAGTGTGTTTATAAATGTGTCTTCCTTTGCCTTGGTGATACAGCTCCAGGTTTTTGGAAAGAGGATAAACGTACCTGTGTCCGAGGTGGGTCCTGAATTCCCCAGATAGCTTACGGGATTGATGTGTAGTTCCCATTGTTGCCTAAACAGGATTCCTGTGACTGCGCTGAAGTCTGTCTGGGTGGGTGGCAAGTGGATGGTGTAGAAATCTGAGGAGGGGTGTGTGGGGGAAGGAATATTTTCTTGCGCTTATATAACGGCACTTAGCCCCAGCCGTCCACACAGGCACAGAGCGAACTGCCAGGCAGGCAGCCGGAGAGGAGCTTTCGTCGGTCTTGATCAGCCGGCTCGGCTGGGCTGGGCTGTCTGCTCGCATTGTTTGCGTTTTGTCAGATTGGCTCCGTCCATTTTTATTTGCCGCTGAATGGCTAATACGATGAAGGAACCGTTTCAAATTGAGGAGAGTTGGGGAGCGGGTGTGTGTGCAGGGCTTCAGGCAGAAAGCAGCTGAGGAGGAGGAGGAGGAGTGGAAGGAGCAGTCGCTGCACGGCTTTCTCTCTCCCCCTCGAAGTACAATAGTGTCTGGGAAGTCGGTCACAGCTGAAGATAATACGGGTGAAGTTCAGCTGCGAAAAGGAGAGGGGAATCGGGCTGCCGAAGGAACCAAGTGGCTTCTCTTGAGGAGGAGGAGGAGGAGGAGGAGTTCTTGTTGAAACTGGCAGGCTTCTCTGGATTCATTTCTGACTCCGGCTTCATTTACTCTGGATTTTTAGCAGCTGTGCATTTTATTTTATTTTTAAAGCATTTTCAGCTTTGCTTCCTCTTCCATCCCAGAGCAGCCGTGGGGCTGGATACGGGAGATGCCTTGGCAATTCCATCACTTTCTAGCTGCCCCTGCAGTGGGACTCCAAGAATAAGTTTGTTCTAATCTGCAGGGTGGTGAAAGCCGATTCTGTCCCAAGATCAGAAATCCTGCAGGAGTGAGCTCTTGTGTTAGCTTTCCCTTGATTCCCTGAATTTCCTTTTAATTTGAATGTTTTCTCTTTTGGTTTAAAGCAGCAAGGTAAGTAATCGGGAGAGATGAAGTTGCTCAGGGCAAATGGGGAATCAGCAGAAGAGGCTGAAGTTGGTTGCATCCAAGCAGAATTACTGTGTGTTAGACTGAACTATGTTACCCATTATCGGTAGTTTGGCATTCCTTGGCTGGTGCAGTAGCTGAAGTTAAACATGTTTGCATTGGGGTGGGGGATCTACTCCGTAGGGTCTGGATTTATTAGCTCTCTTTTAAGTACCTCGAGCCACATTTTTCCAGATCCAGACAGAGCAGAAGTGTTTGGCTACGGTGCTTTTTGCTGCTTGCAGCAGCTGACTCTTCCCCCGTCTTCTGCCCTGTGCCATCTGAAGGGGGAAGGTTTTAAATCTTAGCTGCAATTTAACATCGAAGAGCTTCAGCTGGGGACAATTGACATTCAGGAAATTATTTTGTACATCGTTTGAAAAGCAAATGGCTTCCAAATGTTGTACGAGCGCCAGTAACAGAAAAGGGTTTTGTTTTTCAACTGAAAATGTTTATGCTATTGGCTGAATTCCACATGTTGAGTAACGAGTGAGTTGGCAGGGTGAAACAGTGAGGAGGGTAATGAGCCAGAGCCGGGTGGAGCTGGAGAGAGGCTTTCAAAGCTCATCGATCCAGGACTTCCTCAGTCTGCCCCTTGAGGGAGGGCAATTCACGGTTACTAATCGGGATGACTTGTTGGGAGAGACCCCATGAAGAGGAGCAATATTTTCTATCTTTAAAGCTACAAAACAACCACCTTGAGCTGTAGATGTTTTTGTAATATCTTAGAATTCTCAGGTAGACCTACTAATTTGTGTTTCACCCGTGCATGAGCAGGCAAACACATTCTAGCCAAGCCTTACCCCTTGCGTGGGGCTAGCTGCCGTGGGTTTCAAAAAGTGTCGGCTGTCTACACGCGAGAGGCACCGTTTTCCCTTGAGGGGACGTGCTTAGAAGTAAATCGTGGATGTTTTCTCCTGTCAAACCACCTTCTGCAGTTCCCTTCCAAAGGAGCCGTCCAGTGGCCGGGTTGGGGAGAAACCTGAGCACTAGCTTGGCAGGTAGGGCTGGTCGTTACAGCTTGATGTATGGTTCTGCCCCTCTCATTTGGAGCTAGTAGCGTGGCCAGCTGGCTGGCCCCAGCTGGGGCTGCCCTAGGTATCTGCTGTACTTGGATGGAAAGTGCCGGAGAGCGGCTTGTACAACCTGCCGAGGAGCAATTCTAGCTTCAAGAAAGAGATTCCTTCTTCTCATCCCAGGCGTGGTGCTGTCCGAGTGCTGCTTCTCTGCGCTCCGTACACGAGACACGGCATGAAATGCTTGTCGCTCTAGACTAAATACTCCTCATCCCGGCTCTGCCCACGTCTCCCATGAAAAATACGCACCATGTACCCAGCCGTGCTAGAGGCGCGTGCTGCCTTGGGGGCAGCTGCAACTTTTAGAAGCATCTTGAACAATCAGCAAAGAATACTGTGAGATTTCAAATCCTGAGCAACACGGCCAGCTGGCTGAAAGGGGAGACTGAGCTAGAATTGTGTAGGGCTGGGGAGACCTCAAGGGTCCTCTCGTCCAGCGCCCTGCTCCGAGGCCGGATTCCCTCTGCCGACAGAACCGTAGAATTAGACTTGGCCAGAGGGGTTTGGCAAACATCCAAAGAGGGGCAGCTTATTCCATTGTCCAACCGTCCCTACTGCTAGGAAGCTTCTCCTGCTGTCGAACGCAAATCTCCCTGGCCAGAGTGTAAGCCCATCCCCTCTTGTTCTGCTTACTGTGACAGCAGAGACACAACGTTCTGTGTGTGTGTGAGAGAGAGAGAGACTGTGTGTGTGTGTGTGTGTGTGTGTGTGTGTGTGTGAGAGAGAACGCACACTTGCGTGCGGTTTCCTTTTGGATATTTGAAAGCTGCTCTCATATCCCCCCCCCTTAGTTTTCTCTTCTCTACGCTGAACACACTCTCTTCTTTCAGCCTTTCCTCGAATGGCTGGTCGTGCTGCTGCTGCTACTACTGATCATTTCTATAGCGCTCCTAGGCGTACGCAGGACTTTACAGTCACCGATTTTGGAGACGGGTTTCTGCCCAGTGGGCTTACAATCTAAGATGGACATGGGTGATGGGAACCCGGGGGGAGGGGAGACACACACACACTCCCATTTTACAGACGGGGAACTGAGGCTGAGAGGTTGTGACTTGCACAAGGCCCCACCCAGGGAGTTCCTGGCTAGGGTGAGATTTGAACCCTGGACCCTGGGCTCCCAGGTCCAAATCCAGCACCTTGTCCACTGGCTCTCCTACTGTGGTCTTCCAGCTCCTTTATCAGCATAGCCACACTCTAAGCAGCACCTCACCTCCCATATCTTGGATACAATGCACCTGAAAATACAGCTCCAAATGGCATTGGCCTTTTTGTGTGCAACAGTGTCACATTGCTGACTCCTCATACTCAGTTTATGATCCACCATGACTCCCAAATCCTTGTCTGCTCTGCTACGGTCTAGCCAGTTGTCCCCTATTGTATATTGGTACAAATACAGGTTTTTCATTCCTAGGTGTAATACTTTGTCTTTGTTAAATCTCTCTTTTTTTCTTCTTCTTCTTCTTCCTGCCCAGGTGTCTAGTTTATCTAAATCTTTCTGTATTCTAGTCCTGTCCTCTAAATTGTGAACAATTCCTCCCAGTTTTGTGTCGTTTGCTTGCTTTAATGAGCATACATTCCTTCCTCTAAATCATTAATGAAAGTGTTGAAGACTGGACCCGGCACAGACCTCTTGATGCCTCCTTCCAACCTGATACTGTTCTATCTATTATTAATCGTTGAACTGATTTCTTGTATTTCAGTTGTTCATGCAATTTCTTTCTAATCCGAAAACTTGTCTGGCTTCTGGCCAGTCAGCCCTAGTACTTGGTCGCTGCTAGTGTTCTAAAATCACAAGCTTGTTCGGGTGGCATGCAGCTGCCCAAGCTCCTCACTGCTTAACCCCTGCTCCCTGGCAGAGTTTTATACTCCTCATTTCTATCGCGCTCCGAGGCGTACCCAGCGCTTTACAGTCACAGATTTTGGGGACAGGTCCCTGCCCCGTGGGGCTTACAATCTAAGGTGGACACGGGTGGGGGGGGGAACGCAGGGACACACACGCATTCCCATTGTTACAGATGGAGGAACTGAAACGGAGAGGTTGTGACTTGCCCGAGGTCAGCCAGTGAGTTCAGGTTTGAACCGTGGCTTCCTAGGACCAAGTACCTTATCCACTACACCCTACTGGCTCTTGCCCAAGGCTGCCCAGGGAGTTGGTGGCTAGGGGCAGGATTCTAACCCTGGCTTCTCAGGGCCGAGTCCAGCACCGTCTCCACTACACCGTGGAACTGGCTGTATCGAGTCACTTCTCAAACACCCCAGGGGAGGAGATGCCACAGCTTCCTAGGTGACTGGTTCTGCTCTCCAGCTGTTCTGTCGGTTAGAACATGCTTCCTAATAAAAGTTGTTCCTTCTGATGTAAGTAAATCTTCTGAAGGTTTTCATATCTGGTCTTATTACAATGCAACGGAAATTGGAGATCCTGGATTCAGCCAGCCCTTATGCAAAGTTAGTGTCCATACAGGATCTGTGTGAAAGCGAGGGAGTTTTAATTTCACATGGGAATAGGAAGTAACCAAGTGTTTCCTCGCCTCTTTCTGGGCAATCTCGCTTCTCTCTTGCCCTCCCGAGACTCGGGGCAAGTTATTCCAACAGATGCTTGGGATCCACGTGCTCAGGCTATGCCCCTTTCTTTGGGGCCAGGCATGACTTCACAAGCTTGGGCTTTCCCCCAGCATGTTTGTAGAGATCAGCAGATGGCCCATTCCTCCGACTCCTGTCTCTAGACCTTCCCTTTGGCAACCGGATAATAAATGAGATTTATCCTGTGAGTGTTCCTGGCTATCGCTCAGTACGCAAATCTATGTTCAGGTGGCTCAGCCCACGGAGCTCCCAAATGCCAGTAAATGCCACATAAAGCCGGGGGCTAAAATAAGATTTTATGTATTACAGTATTGCGTTTATCCTTCTCCTTACTCATACCATGTGTTGTAGAAAAACATGAAATCCTTCAGGGCACCATTTTGTAGTTTTTATCCTCATTCTTTGTCATAGAATTGCATCTGGTCCACCCCGCTGCTCTTAAGGCAGGGTAGTCTGTGCTTGTTGCACCACGGACAGATGCTTGAGCTGCCAATCTTTGAAAACTTCCAGTGATGGAGATTCCACCTTCCCCCCCCCCCCCCCCCCCCCCCCNCCCCCCCCCCCCCCCCCTCCGTATCCTCCTCCCAGTGTTCTCATAACTATCCAGAATCGACATTCGTGTAAGTTTAAGCTCATTGTCTCCTGTCCTTCCTCTGTGGCAGCAGAGAACCACTCTTCTCTGCCTTTTCTTGCGGCAGTCTTTTGGATATTTGGAACCTGCTCTCAGTCCCCTGGTCGTCTTCTCCCTGAGCTAGACTCACCCAATTCCCTCAGCCTTGCCTCCTTGGACTTGCATTCCAGCCTCTTCATGGTTTATTATTGCTCTCTCCGAATCCTCCCCAGTTAGTTTGTGTGTTTGCATCCTTGCCGAGGTGCGGTTCCACCCAAACTGAACCCAGGATTTGAGATGAGATTTCACCAATGCCGCACTGCTGCTTCCTGTGACTTGGGTGAACGAACGTAGCCCCAAATGACCTTCCCAGGGTCACGTTGCTGAGTCTGTTTATGGTCCACTAGGACTCCCTGGGCCTTCCCTGCAGTGCCTTCATTTTAGATTTGTGCATTTAATTTTTAATTCCTGTCTGTAATACTTTGTCGAGTCTCCTTTTATTTTCTGGCATCCAGGGCTCTAATTTATCTAGATCTTTTTGTTTTCTAATTGTATCTTCCAAAGCGTGTGCAGGCCCTCTCAGTTTTGGTTCTGTGAACGTGATCAGTATACACTCCTCGCCATCTTCCAAATCGTAAATGAACAGGATCCAGGGCAAAGTCCTGCAGGACCTTCACTTGATAACAGCCTACCAGTTTGATACTTATCCATTAATTATTTCTTTCTGAGTGTGGCTTCCTAGCCAATTGTGAACTGAGATGGTTCATGGTTTTTTTATTATTATTTATTTATATTCCACTCTACCCCTGAAGGCTTCCGGGCAGTGCACAACTTACTAAAAATGAAATACAGAAGTGACCTATAAAAACCTCATAACTAATGGAAGTTCAGGACTGTGTCGAAAGCCTTACTGCGGTCGAGCTAGGTCTGCGTTCTCCCCCTTCGCCACCAATCCTGTCATTGAAGGAAACTAGCTTGGTCTGGCAGGATTTGTTCTCTAACAAAAGGACAAATGTTGCTTACTAGTAACCTCTCTTTTCTTTATGGTGCTCACAAATAGATCGTTGTATAATCTCTAGTAATAACTTCTTGGGTATTGGAAGTCAGGCTGACTGGTCTGTAATTCCCCGGGGTCTTCCTTTATTAAAAATAGGCTGTCCCGACTCTTCCCCAGCCCTCCGGGACATCGCTTGGAGCTGAGCTGGTCTCTGATCTTCCGCTTAGCTGCCTGATCAGAGAGCCTGTATTGAGTCCTTCCCACCTTCCGGGGCTACAGCTGCCTCAGAACTGGAGCCCCAGGCAGGTTTCCTATATGTACTGAAGTAACCATAATGTTGGCAGGTGAGTGAGAATGCAAAACCCTTCCCTTCTAAGTCCCAGGGCTGCACCCAGACTTCTACTCAACAGGGTCATTGTATCAGCTGATTCCTATTCCACCTTCCAACTGAAATGACCACTTGATTTAATTATGGATAAACCTGATTTTAGGAGATAAGTTATTTC
Source organism: Sphenodon punctatus (assembly GCA_003113815.1). Classification (NCBI taxonomy): domain Eukaryota; kingdom Metazoa; phylum Chordata; class Lepidosauria; order Sphenodontia; family Sphenodontidae; genus Sphenodon; species Sphenodon punctatus. The sequence goes on along the minus strand of QEPC01005668.1, from coordinate 452,687 downwards.
CAAAGCAAGCAAGAGCCATGGAGCTGCTGCCCCGGATGTGCCCTTGAACTGGACACACAATCTTTTCTCTTCAATTAATCTGTAACCTCCTAATCTCCAGAGGGGACACTCGTTGCAAGGGAGGATGCTTTGCTCATCCAGGCACCTTCTTGGGGTCCTTATTGAATTATTTTCTGCACGAATCCTTTTAAAAGGAAGGTGCTGTAACGTTCCCTGGGAGAATCCTTGCTAGGGCATGTAGAAGCGAGCAGGGGAAAGGGTTGCTATGGCAGCCTCCTTGGCTGTGAATTTCTCTTCTCGAACAAATGCCAGAGCCTCACTCTTCCAAAGTCTCTTGCATCTTGGCTCAAGGTGCTTTCTAATTGAGTATTTATGTGAAAAAGCTGCGGCCCCTTCAGACGATTGTTTTCCTTACCTCCCTGTTGATACGCTTAGCTTAGTGGTAAATCCATCTTGCTTTTCTACAATGCCTTCCATTGCTGTGCTTCATCGACGGACACTGCCAACGGGTCGCAGCGCAGTGACCCAAGGGTACAATCTCCTTTCTTCAGGAGGCTGGGCTGCTCCAGACAACCGCTGACTTGATTGTGCTGGAGGCAACGTCTTGTAAGAAGAGGGCTTAGCATGGTGAACCAACCTCCTTCCTCACGCCCAGGCTGCTGCGAGTCCGCTGGCGAAATGAGGAGGGGTCTGAGACCCTCAGTCTAACCTTTTTCTGGAAGAGAGGCCGGGTGGGGCTGAAGCTTAGTCGTCTCTTCGGTCGGACTCCACACCCCTGTCTCTTTGGAGCGGCTCACTGGCCCAACGAGCTGGAGAAGGAGCTTCTGAAACCGACCCCTCCAGCTGGAGTGGAGCCACATTCTGCAACTGGGGAAAGTGCTCGAGTGCTCAGTGACGACATCCTGGGGCTGCACAGATAGAATGGCTCTCTGTGCTTCATCCTTCCACACCGGTGACACCGGGACTCCCACACTCCTTGGGGCAGCTGCCCTAACCCTTTGGGGGTGGAGGGGGGGAATGCACATTCCATCTTCGGTGCTGTGGCCCATGCCAACCTAGTCACTTAGTCTCTGCTTCTGGTTTTTGATCCCCCTTCTAAATCCCTCCCCGCCCCCGTCCTTATGCCCAGGAGAATGGGCTTGCGTTGCGTTCCTGTAGGCTGCAGTGGTCGTCGCCATTGGTTTCCCCCTTTCGACCATGGCTGTTACTACCTGAAAAAACACTTACTGACTCCTGCTGCTCAAAACTAGCTGGCAGGATTTGACCTAAGGCAGGTTTTTTTCTTTAGAAAGTGTCTGTCTGTGCAAGCAGGGTGTGATGGAAGCTCTTTGCAGCCTGAAACCCTTAATGTCCACAAAAAAAAAGCAAACCGTAAAAAGGAATTCTCCATCAGGGCTCTCCTACAAGTGAATGCCCTTTTTGCTATCAAATCCCTCTCGAGTCTACTGTGGGCAGGCTTGCTGCCTGTAGCATCGAGCCAAAGGCCAAGCTGAAAATGCACTTTCTCTCTAGAGATTTGGTTTCCCGTTTAATCATCCCCAAATTGAGTTTCCTGACAGTCTGCTGCGTGACAGTCATCCTCTTTGTTGTTTAGAGTTTGGTTACTCAAGATACGGCCCTTTGTCCTTGCCACCTTTTGAATAAGGCATTCGCAGGCATGGGGTGGAACTTAGAGAATGGGGCGGGGCCTGGGGCATTGGGGCAGGCCATAGCAAATCTCGGGAGGTGGGAGGAGGAAGGCAAGGGTGTGTCCTTGGTTTCCTCAGCCAACCTTGTTGCAGTAGAGCCCAATCAGCTGCTTCATCCGTAGGTGTGGATCTGTGACGGCGGCGATCCTGTCTCCTTTTAGTCTTCTCTTCTCCAGGCTAAACACACCCAGCTCCTTCAACCTTTCCTCACAGGATTTGGTCTCTGGACCCCTGACTGTCGCTCTGTTCTGAATCCGTTCAAATTTTTCCATGCCCTTCTTAAAATGTGGTGCCCAGAGCTGGACACAGGACTCCAGATGAGCTCTGACCAGCACAGACTAGGGTGGAACTGTTGCTTCTCGTGACCTGGACATTCTGCTTCTGTTAATGCCGCCTAGAATTGCATTAGCCTTTTTAGCAGCTGCATCACCCTGCTGTGACTCATGTTCAGCTTGTGATCGACTATAACCCCAATATTCTTTTCACTTGTACTGTTGCCGAGCCAGGTATCTCCCATTCTCTACTTGTGCATTTGATTTTTCTTACCTAAATGCAGCACTTTCACATTGATCTCTGTTGAATTTCATTTTGTTAGTTTTGGCTCAGCTTTCCGTCCTGTAAATTTTATCATCTTTGCTGCTCTCTTCTGAGCCTGCCCCAATTTCTCCATGTCCTGCTTAAAATGGCGGTGCCCCAGATTGGGCCCAGTGCTTCAGCTGAGACCTGATCAGCATTGTGCAATCTCAGTTGAGCCCAATTGCTTGTAGTGCTTCAGTGAATGCAGCCTAAATGCTTTCTTCCCCAAAAGCAGTACAGCGCCCTCCTGTTCAGCCTGAGCTCGGCAGCTCCCCCAGATGTCGTTTCTGCAGTAGTACTCCTACCAGTCCAGCTAGCCCCTTACCCTGCCTTGGGTTCCTCCTCTCCACACCTTGTCTTCTACTCTCGCTTGAATTTCAGTTTATCACCTCTTGCCACTTCTCCAACTTTGGATCAGTTACAATTTTTTCTTGCCCTTCAAATGGTTTGCCGTTCTCTCTTGTGCGTTACTGCAGATTTGCTGTTGTACCTACTCTCGATGTCCTTGTCCAACTCAAGGATCAGACCCTGAACAAACCCATCCTGATCGGATATTGATTGATTTCATTCGTATTCTTGGCTTGCAGTTGTTCAAGCAATTCTGTATTATTATAGTTTCGTCTAGGCCACATTTTGCCAGCTGAATTATGAGACTCGCATGTTGGAACCATGTCAAAAGCCGTACTAAAATCTTGGTAAATTGCATCCGCTGTGTTCCCTTTCGAGTAACTTTTTTGGGGTCCATGCGACACTTCTTCTCCCTAATGTGTCTTGGTCCATTGTTAAAATGGGCAGTGCTCCGTGTTGCCGACTGGTTATTGTTGGTTCAAGTGGCTGGGTTGGGGGACGGGTAGCTGGGCGTTCAGGGGGCAGTTAGAGCAGCAGGATGGAAGCTGCGTTCTCAATCAGCTAATGGATTGAACATTTTCATTTATTTTAAACTCAAACACTTTTCTCCAAAAAGGGAACAAAAAGTCTAAAACTGAAGTGGTGGCATTTTTGACCCATTTTCATAATTCCAAATATTTTTGCTTGTTTTGGGGCCTGTAGAATTCTAGGGGTGGTGGGTTTCCCTAAGGTTTTTTATCCCGGGGCCCGCTATTAAGGAGGATCCACAGGACGCACCGCGGCTAGAGAAGCCAAACTCCTCTGTGGAAAATGGGGCTCGTAGGCTGAAGGGCCCTGTTGCAGCATTAATGATAGTCTAGTGAATGGGTGGAGCTGAAGGTTTGCAAACAAGGTGTTGCTGAGCTGCAAGGGACGCTTTGTTCCTGAAGAGAGTAACGGCAGGGGAAGCGGCGGTCTACTCGTTGGATGTACTAGACAATGGCAGAACGTGTGCAGCTAGGCAGGGCTTGGCTTGGGGCGGCGGTACGTGGGTAGAACAAGCTCTTTAAATTAAAAAAGCTTAAGGTCAGGCCCTTCAAATCTAGGAAAAGTCCCTGACTTCAGCGGGCTGGTTTAGGCCCTAATTACAGAAGTCAGTTCAGTGCAAAAAGGGCTCAGGCATTTTAGCAGACCGTGCGGTTAGCATCCTGGGTTGAGTTTGCAGGCCTAGCCGCCTGGGCGCTATAGCGCCTCTCCCGACTGTGTTGTGCAGCAAAGACCATTGCTAGGCTCAGACAACTAAGGAAGGCTGGCATCCAGCAGTGGGTGGTAGGCGCTCTCCACCGATCCATGTTACCGGAGGGGATGGGTTAGTTTTCTGTATTGAAACCAGGGGGAAGCTTCTTACCCCACTCGGGTGTAAGCTTTCAGAGAATGTGTGTGCCGTCTCACATGGCGGCTGTCAGGGATCACAGGCTGGGGAGGCGACGCGGAGGTTGGGTGCAGGATGAGGTCCCGGGAGAGTTGGTGCAGGATCAGGAAGCAAGGTCTAGGAGAGAGTGCAGGATTGAGGTCTAAGAGTCATGGCTGGGATCAGGACACGGACCAAGGGGGCAGGCGTAGATGAGGCAGGCCTGGCCAGGCCTGGTCAAGTTGAGGCCGAGCTGGCGGCCGGCGGAGTGGGCTCCCTGGCCAGTCAGATAGATCCCTCAGATGCCCGGCCTCCATCAAAGCAGCTGCCAAGCCCCAGTATTCCAGCTGCCAGAGCCTCCAGCTTCCCCCAGAAGGACCCGGTTCTTGGAGGGAAGGTCAGAAGGCCAGCCTCTCGCTGACCCATAGGACATGCTAGGTCCATGGGGTGCAGAGCCAGTCCGAGGGGTGTGGAGACACAGGAGGTGGCATCTCCCAGTCCTTGTGGCTTCTGGCTGGCCTTCTCTACAGGCCAGCAGCTCTGGGGTGAGGCTGGGGAGGGGTGTGGTCTGACCCGGTGCTGGGGAAGGTCTTACAGCCAATACAGGGCTCTGGCCAGCAGGAACTGCAGAGCCAGCCAGCCCCAACCGCACTGGTTCAAGATCAGGTCTTTGATGGGGGCAGGACAAGGGGGATGTTTCCATCTTTTGCACCAGGGCCCAATCCAGTCTAGCTACACCCCTGACCCCACCCCAGCTCCTGCTTGTACAGAGGAATCTTCATCTTCATGCCCCAATCTACCCCGCACTATCAATCCACAATGGGAGGGCTAGATAGGGCTGCAAAACTTTTTATAATGTCATTTGTATCTAGGCTATGTATTCTGGGGTCCTGCAGAGGGCTTTGGTTTGTGTTTTAGGTTTTTAAACAAGTTTTGCTCTACTAAAAAGACAGGTAATGTAGACTCTTGTATAAACAAGGCTGTGCCCATAGGTTGTCCTGTCCTGAGACGCACAAATCTTGATCTTATTTCATGGTGATGCAAGACGGAGTGGGGACTCTGGTTCTATGGGGAGTAGCTTGCCAAGAGGCTGCACTTGGATGGGAAGGATTAGAAGAGTGCTGTGCTCTCAAGAGCTCATGTTTGAGGGAAATGCAATTTGAGCCATGAAAAGGGAACGGCTGATTACAGGGGTTTATTTTTCTTTGGAGAGGAAGGCAGAAGGGGGGAGAATGTGCCTTTAATAGAAAAGCACTTGGTCCAGCATGGCCTGACATTGAACAGTGGGTTGCTGGAAGAACATTTGAAAGAATAGGTTGTTTCTGCCTTATATTATGTGGATGCAATTTTTTATTATATGGTCAAAATTTCCTTGCCCTTTCTGATCAGAATGCAATATTTTCCTTCTCTTGCTAGCTGCTTCCTCTAAGAATGACCGCTGGCGCTGTGCGCACGCCCTGGGCAGTGATTGATGCGTATGTACTTGTACTGCTGTGTGGCATTCTGGGAAAACACAGGTGCAGCCGCTGCCAATGTTTGCTAGAAGCAGATTGAAAAGGCCAGAGAATGAGATTGCCTTTGTTTCCTAGAAATCTCTTGTAGAACTTTGGCCAGGAAGCAATTCAAGAAGGAGAGGCTGCACTTGTATCTGAAGGAAAAAATGAAGAAGCTTTTGCAAGGCCCAGTGGATGAGATTTCCTTGAGTCAGAACCATCACCACAGCCTTTCCCCAGTAGACATTGAAAGAGACATGTATGTTTGTGGCATAACGAGGAAATCCACAAGTGCCGGCTTTTCTGCTATTCAAGAGAGGAGCAGTGGTTCTGGGGAGGTGAGCGAAGTTCGCATTGGCGAGCTGGAACTTAACTGGGATGGGTATGTAAAAACACCATGCTCAGCTCAGCAGGACATGGAGAGAAAATCTTGTTCAGAGGCTCCGCTGCAGCCAGCTTGTCAAAGCAAGAGTGTGGTGTCTGAGGGGCAAGAACTTCCTGCTCTTAGCATTACCATGAGCTGGAGGGAGGTCACTGAGAACGAGGGACACTTTCCTCCAGTGAAGAACAGTAATAGCTCTCTGTCAAGAGACTGTTCTGCTGATGTGGTCGAGTACATTGTTAAAGAGTTGCAGGGGATAAGCCGCATCCAGACGGAGATCGCTGAGCTGCGGCAGCACCTTAACTTGATCAAAGGCTCTGTGGATGAAGTTTCCAGTTGTGTAGATACTGTTCTGAGTGAGATAGAAGGTCTACAGAGTGGCTGTGGTCCCACTGCTAAAACCTCCCTTGTTGCAAAGACCGCAAAGTGTCCCTCCAGAGACTTACGCAGTGAGGAGCCGCTGCTCTACTTTTATGGCATTCCAGAACAAGATGGTGAAAACACAGTGGAGCTCATTTACAGCTTCTTGTCAGAGTACCACTGCTTCAATGGAATTCAGCGCAGTAAATACATCAAAGACGCTTATAGGTCCGAAGTGACTGGCGGAAAACCGTTAGCACCACGGCCAGCGGTCGTGAAACTTGCAAATCCAGAACAGAGAGACTTTATTTTACAGAAATCAATTCTCTTGCAAAGTGCAGGGGTCAGGATTGTTGCCAGCGAGGAACAAAGCAGACAGAATGGGCAGGGAGGCTGTCGAGTGGATTCAGGCTCTTTACTGCAACCCGGTCTGAAGAGAAACCATTGGAACATGCTGAACCTGGAGGAAGAAGTTGTAAAAACGGGTGGAGATGGCCAGCTTCAAACAGAATCTTACCAGATCAGGTATAAAACCACAAGCCAAGAAACGCACTGTGTGGGACAGAGGTTTGGACTTAGGCAAAAATCGGCCTTAGCTAGGAAAAATAACCTGATCACTGAACTCAATGAGAAAATAGGGCAAGTTGCCCAATTGATAAACTGTAGTGAGCAACCTTCACAAAAGAGGGACTCTCCTCCTGCTTTCTGCCATGTATCCCACAAACCTCAGCAAACTCCTCAAGGGACTAGTGTGCCCAAAACACAGGAGGGAAATTTCTGGCAGTCACCAGGGTTGTCCGATGATGTTACCCATGCTTCGTGTGGAGGAGGAGAACCCGAGCTTGACTCGGGGAATGCTGCTCAGAACAGCTCTTCCCCTCTAGACAAAGACACAGCAGATGAAGTGACGATGGGGGAAAGTGAGACCGAACACAGTGTCCCCACTTTGGAGTTCTTCAGCACGGAGCAAATCTGCCTCCTGGAGGCTCAGTCCAAGGGGGTCACAACTGTAAGCTGCGATCACACTGCAGATAAACTAACCAACAGCAGTGACTCTCTGAAAGACATGGTCCAGATTGATCTCTCTGACCAAGATCAAACCGATAAAGTCTTCAGGGAAGTTTTGGAAAATTCCCAGTATTTCCTTGACCATTCTCGGGATAACACCGATCTCGTGGACATGAAGTTTTATACCAAGAAGCTTGGGAAGGCTATTCATCACTTCAGATCTGCCCTTCAGGTTGTGTTTCACAAACTGGAGACCAGTGATCCAGAAGAAGTCCTTGATGACGAGAGGGGCTTCCCGATGGAAAATGAGCGCACACCTACGTTAAGTAGTAGCAGTGCAGGGGTGTGCGGCAGCTTGGATAACTTTGCCGAAAGTTCCCCCAGTCAATCTTCCGAGACCCAGGCTAACACTTCTGGGAGCAATGAAGATCCAGCTCAAATGCAGCTGGTTTCTGGCAATCTTTCACCTGTCCTTCATGAGTCTCCTGTCTCTCGTTGGGTGCCATGTTCCGACTCCGAGATCTGTGTTGGAGTTGAACAGTCCCTGCCTTCTGATGAGGTGGAGATGGATTCTAGCCTTGCCTCTGAGCAGCCAAAGGAGTGCAGGCCCATGAGCCTGGAGAAAGTGTGTGCTGAGACCATCTACCTGAACAAGTGTATCAATAACTTCAAAAACGTCCTGAGGGAAAAGAGACAAATACGTAGGAGACTCTTAAAGGAACTAGTGCAGGAAGAAAGCTGGAATTCAGCTGAGGAGATGAATTCAGGTACATTGAAAAGTGTTTTTTAAAAGAAATTTTCTGAAGCCTACAATTATTGTAGCCGTATACAATAGTGTTTAACTCAGTTGGATGGGCAATTTATTAGAAACGCTTTATGGAAGCTTGGCAAACTGTTGCAGATATGAAACGCCTATGAAATACCAATATTGAGTCACTGGGGTTTTTTGTGTTTTGGGGTTGTGTTTTTAAAACCACCCATACAAAATATGCACTCGGACAAATGGCAGAATGCAAATTCTATAATACCCTGATGCAGGAATTGCTGTAGAACATCGTCCAAATTAGCAAGCTTACAGCTTCACTAACCTAGTTGTGTTATCTCCAAATTAGTAGGTGTTATTTTTTGTTGTCACTCTTGACCTGCTTCCTTCCCAAATTACAGTTGCACCAAAATACCAGGGGAAGTGTGCTCAGATATAATTGGACTTGAAATGTCTGAGAGTGGAACCACTCAAGTGTGGGCTGATCTCTAAGGACAGCTCTATTGGCAATTAGTAAAGGTGCCGTTAGCAGCCAGGTGCTCTTCTAACAGTAAAATGACAAATGAGCCTGGTCTCTGCTAGTGGATGGTGCGATGGTTTCACACTTCTATAATTGTTTGAAAGACCCATCCATGAGATGCAGTTTCTGGTTTCAGGAACGGTTCGTACGGACGTGTTCCCATTGCTGCTAGCAAGGGTTCATCTTTGTCCATATCAGCCGTGTTAGACCTGCTCTGCAGTTTTGGCTTTACGTGTGGGAGCTCTCTGCGCTAGGGCTCCAGCATCGCCAGTGGAGCTATCCTGGTGGTATCAAGAGGGGGAGGTTTGGGTAGAAAGACATCCTAGCGTAGATGTGTTTAAAGTAAAGCACCAGGTACTTTGCTGGTGCTATATAAATGCTTGTTAATAAGAATAAGAAGAAATTGTCAACCTGTTTCACTGCATAAATAAGCCACACTGAGCACTTGTACGCAACAGTACAGGATGCTCCGTTTCTTGACATTTACACTTAAAGCTATATCATCTTTTGGGAAGAGTAGGTCACAGACGGGGCAGGATCATCCGCTGGTATAAATTGTTGTCTCGACTGACTTCAGTGGGGCTAGGACTATTTCACATCCGTGTAGATGTGTTACCCCCTACTGTCTCTTGATGTAGGGATTGATTGTGTACTCAAGGCCGGCCTTACCACAGTGTGGCCTGGGGAGGCTGCCCCGGACTCCTCTTCCTTCTTTTTTTTCCTTTTTAAAATTGTTTATATTGTATATTGAAAAGTGTAGATATCAGAGAGCCTGCAGAAATCAAATTTCAAATGAAAATAAAACTGAAACAAAGGAAATACATAAACATCGTCAAGTTTGGAAGCTTTATTTTCCTTTTTCTTGACATTGCAGTTTAACTGCAGCAGTGTGTTTCCATTTGTAACAAATCTTAAAGATGTTTGGAAGAATCACTGTCGGGAATGCCATTTCTTGTCTGACGTCAAGAGCCTTTCATTTCCTGATAGAGTTCTGTTTTTGAAGCCTGTTTTTCTTACTTAGGAGATAGTAGAACTGGTTGAGATCCTGTTGGTAGGGAAGCCTTCTCAGGTGATTTCACTCATGCTGCTTGTAATTAGAAACTCTCCTTGTTTCTTTGTATCCTCCAGTGCAGTATTCAAACAAAAGGTAACTAGCTATTAGCTGAAACATTCAATGTTTTACAGAATCTGTCCAAAGCACATATTATGTTTTCCAAGGAGGCCCTTGGGAAGCTTTCCAGGAGACATGTGGAAGCATGGTTTTCTAAACCTATGCTCATTTTATTCTACCCCAAAATAAGCTTCCACCTCCATGTTTTGACTTTACTTATTTGCATCAGAAGGTGTTTTTATAAAGGTGTTCAGCGTTCTCGATAAAGTAAAAGGGATATTTTTGTAAATATTTTATTCTTTCTAATTTTAGAGAGTAACCAAAAGTATGTGATCTGCTGTAGCTCCAATTTTACTGTTCTTATTCTGCGATGTGCATCCAAAAGGTCTAGTTTAGTTTTATTAAACTGTGATGACTACTCAAGGAAAGACTGCCTCCTGTGAAGGGACAGAGGCAGCTCTTCTGGGGAATTGCTTTTAGCTTTTCCTCCCCAGCACCAGGCCCACAACAGCTCCGCAAGCTTGCTTAGACTTCCAAGGTTGTCAATCCCAATTGTTGACAAAAATCCAGAGTCAATCCCTCAAGATATGGCATAGGTTTAAAGTAATGGGATATAAACATGGTTTTTACTTGTCTTTTGGCTTCTGAGTCCTTGGGCTGTGCTGGAGCCACGTTTTCAAGGGGATCTTCAAAGCTTCAAGGTCTAAAAACTTCTGAAAATGAGACTTCTCCCGAGGCTTGCCGTTTTAGGCTTTAAGAAACCTCTACAACTGTGAGGCCCTGGAAGCCTCTACACAGGGGTAAGCACCGGGCAACTGGTGACAGTCGGATTTGTGGTAACCAATCCGCTCCAACAAAGATTGGTCGCTGATTGAGCGGCATCTGTTTATTTTTGATCCATTAACTGATTTGTGCCATGTTTCACGTTACCGCTTTGTAGTTTCCCCATCTGCTCGGATGTTACCGGCTAATTCCACTTGCCAATAATTCCCTTCCTGTTTATCATCTTCCCCCTTCTCCCCCCACCTTGGGGACTCCGGCTTCACGGATGCCTGGTTCAAATCTGCTGGATGCAGCTCTGCTCTTGGTCTGGAAATGAAGCGGAAATGATGAAACACAGGGAAATGGTGTCATTGGTTATCATCACTGGTTAGCCGGTTAACTGTGTCTGGCATGTCTGGTGTTAACCATGGTTACAGAATTCAGCCTGCTTTTCAGCAGTACTCAACACCATGGGGTGAGCCAGCCTTGAAAGGGCATGCTGGTGAACGAGCTAAGCAGGGCCGATGGGTAATCTTTTCTTAGCCAAGGGGACCGGTTTGAGATGCTCTTGTGCATCAGGCAGTCTTGGCTCAGTTAAAAATAGGGTTTGACTCAGAAATCTCTATCCAAGGCCACCCCGCTCAGAATACAGCAACACCCGCTCTCCCATAGAAACTGCCTGTTCATAGCCGAGAGCAATACAGTGTCATCTTGCAGCCACGGCATTGGGGAGGCCACACCTTCAACCAGCCTGCGCCAAAGTGCTTCCAGCTTTGAGGACTGGGGTTGCTGGCTGTCTCAGCTTGCAAACTATTCCAAAGTGTAAAGGCAGGAGCTGAAACCCAGGATCCTCAGCGCAGTTAACCCCCCCCCTCCCCCCGGTGGCTTTGGGTATGGCATGTGATGCTCAGCCCACTTAGTGCCCGTGGGAGTCCTGTTGAAGTGAGTAGCTCTCATGCCAGTGCTAAGTGCCCCAAGCACAGGAGTGGTTCGACCCTGGAGGGCGGTGCGCCCCATAGTCCTCTGAGCACCCTGGTCTCGACTGCTGCTGATCTCCCCCCACCCCCTCCGGCGCCACCGCTATCCCTGCTGCCAGAACTCCCCCGGCACGATTAGCACGTGCTCAGCCTGCCCGGAGCAGCAACGAAGGCTGGGGAACAGCTGCCTGCCTGACTAATAAGCAGGCACATTCACAGAAGGCTGCTCTCTGCTTCTGCCTTGGATGCATGCGCTGGTTTTAATGGTGAAGCAGACAGCGGGGGCGCCAGCAGGAGTGGGAAGCGAGGCCTCCCCTGCACAGGCACGGCTGGTGGGGCTCTAGGAAAACCCCGACCAGCACGGCGCCGCACTTCAGCACAGGGGAGGGGCTGGGTGTGGGGGCTCTCTGTAGTCCCCTATGGAGCCTCCCAGCCAATAGCCTGGCAGATAGCTTGGCTGGAGGGGCAATGGAGCCAGCGCCCCCTACCAATCACAGCAGAGAAGAGCAGCAGGAGGGGCTGGAGCCACTCCCTCCCATCTCCCTTCCCTGCCCCAGAGCCCAGCCCGGCGCAGTGGAGGAAAATGGTGGGCCCCCCCCTTTCTCCTTCCTGCTGCCTCCATCACTGCTTTCCTACTCTGAGTTCATTCTTTGTGGGGCCCATATTGCTCCCTTTCCATTTCTGGATCGGGATCCTGTTCCTCCCCCCAAGCACGGGAAGTCTGAGTTTCGGGTAAGGAATCGGAGATTGGGGATAGATCTATGATCTCTTTCTGAATGCAGCCCTTAAGCACCCCCATCCCTAACTTCTATGCCATGGCGGGGGTGGGTAACCTTGCCCTTCCTGGGGACCACTTTGAAACTGAGTACAAGGTCTGAGGGCCACACGGATGGTGGGGCAAGGGCGCTAAGGAGCGTGCAGAAGAAAGGGAGGGCCCAGATCATAGCTCTGGGCCCTGGATATATGTCCCCTCTCCTTAGAGCTCCGTTCCCCCTGACCTCAGTGCTTGGGGGGAGGAACTGGATCCAGGAGGAAGGAGCCACATAAAATCCATCTGGCTCCAGGGCCTGAGGCTCCCAACTCCTGTTCTTTCAGAAGCCAGAGCTTGTACTAACTTGCAAAGAAGCTTCCCAGGAGGAAAAATGTTCTGCACCCCAGTCCTAGGGTGATAACTCACCTAACGTGCCAGGGCTGCCTGAAACCAGGATTTCAGACTGACCAAGACATCCCTTGTGCTACCATCCTGCTCCATTGAATTCCTAGAGTCCATCCTGGCAACATGGTTCGGGGAGGCGCCTTGGCAAAGAGATGTCAGGAGTTTAAAGCACCTCAAACAATTCCTGTGAGATCCTCTCCAGATTTTTATTGGCTGCCTTTAGACACAACGGAAGGGGTGGCTGAATGTGGGGACACCATCGTGTAGCCGCGTTGCCGTACTGAGATGCAACGGCTGCCGTTCCACGTCTAGGGGCTAATCCCAGTCCTGCCTGCCACTCGCGCGGGAAGCTCTCCTTGCGGGCACTCCCATGGAATTATGGGAGTTGTAGTTCCATGTGGGAGAGCGGTCGGGTCTGCCTCAAATTCTCTGCTCTGCANCCCCCCCCCCCCCGGTGCTTTGGGAGAGATGCTTGGTCGTGGCGCAGAGAGGAGGATTCAGGACAGACAGACCCAAAATGGCTGTGAACGTGGCACCCGATGTCTTTAGATACGTTAGTGGGGAAAGAATGTAGGCAGAACTGAAATTTTTCCAAAGGATTTACATTCAATTTTTCTGCTGCAGTCTGAAAACGTAAATCGTTTCTGTGCACGCAGCTTTGTGTGGCTCTAGAGTCTTTCCAAAAGGGGAATATTGCTGCTTTTAAAGGTTTTTTTTTGATAGCCCTGTTTAATTTTGTCCCCTTTCCTGAGTGATCTGACGCTTAGGAAAACTTTTAGCAGAATTTTTAATGTTTTTGGTTTTTCGGATATTTGTTGGACTCACTGAATGCAGTGGAAAAATTGCAGTCAGAATTGAAAAGTTTTTCCAATGATTTTTTTGCTGACTTCATGGTCTATCTTTCTGCTGCAATGGGGAAACTTCAAAATAGTTGCTTTTCATGCAGTCTTGTGTAGCTTTATAGTGTTTCTGAAAGGAGGAGATAGTGCTGCTCTTTTTGTTGTTTTTGTGGTAGCCCTGATGATCTGATGTTACTGGGACTCTTGGGATTTTCAGGATTTTGTTCAATGTTTTTCTTGTTCCTTGGTCTTCAATCTGAAAGACACTGAGAGCGCTATGTAAACGCTTAATCATTCTGGGCACCTGGAAATGAATGACCTGGAATAGCCATTGGAAACAATGGGGACGATGATAATAATAACGGGCCTGGCAAATGACAATAGGCTTTAATGGCTGCTGCATCTTGCGGGGGGCAAGGGTGTGGAAGGCACCGGGGAGAGTAAGTGGAATGACCGGGAGGAGGCTACGGGGATCGGGGGCCGTAGCAATGGACTGGATGGAATCCTAGAAATTCTGCCCACGGTCTCCCTGTCACTCCTCCCAATTACAATCACTTGTCATTTCACCCAGAACCTTGCCATTCTCCCTGATTTTCATGGCCTTCCTGCATGCCCTGGTGGCCCCGCCTCCTGGTAGCGCCACCAGCCGCCACTGCCTAAGGACCATGCTGTTAATCTACTCTGCCCCGATTCTCCATCCATAGCACCTTCGTGTCTCACAGGGGTCCCACGAGTCAACAATCATTAACAGTTGTGAGGCACTCGCTTGAGAGAGGTATGTGCAGAACAGATAGTTTGGTAACTAAGGGGCAGATAGACACAACCCAGAAGGTCTTAATAAATTCCTGCATACTCTGGGGGAGGAGCAGTAGGCATAAAAAGTTTACATTATTTGTAGATCTAGCTAAACCCAAGTGACTTGAACAGTGCAGAAACTGACAGGTACACCTGAGCAAGGACCGCTTTTAAGCAGAGTTTTGACTACTTTCTGAAGAACTGAATTGTTCGATTCTAGCTAATCCTGGGGTGAAGAGTAACTAACAGCAGCGACTATCTGTGCTCGAGTGCCTTTGAGAATAACAAAGATTGGTTCCCTCTAGGCTAAACAACTAGAAATTCTGAAAAAAGGGAATCCTCAATAGCCATGAGTTCTGTAACCAAGTGTTAAACTAGACATCGTGGAGGGAGGACTCTTCTGACGACATCGTGGAGGGAGGACGCTTCTGACCAAGTGTTAAACTAGACATCGTGGAGGGAGGACCCTTCTGACCAAAACTAGACCTCGTGGAGGGAGGACCCTTCTGACAACCTCGTGGAGGGAGGACCCTTCTGACGACCTCGTGGAGGGAGGACCCTTCTGACGACCTCGTGGAGGGAGGACCCTTCTGACGACCTCGTGGAGGGAGGACCCTTCTGACTTTGTGACCATTCATGGTAATGGAAGGAAGAGAAGACATGTCTGTGATCCAGTCACAGCAGGAAGTTAGTGGAGCTGCTGGAAGCCAGACCAGTAGCTCCAGGTTCTAGCAGATGCTGACAGACTTGTCTGAGAGTCCGGAAGAACCTGATCATCTTAGCAATGCAATGTACTTTGTGTCACAACAGCGCCTGGTAACCAGAAGCTCTCCGCAATGTGGCTTTTCATGCACAGCAGTGGTGACCTATCAGTACCACAGTCCTGTTGTCCTGCGCAGTGCCTGACGGTTGGTCATCCTGGTGCCCGTGTCTGAGAGGTGAGTTCCAGGTGCTTGGTCGACGATGGACACGCTCCTCGTTCAGTGTAGAGAGCCAACAGGGTGACAGTCAAAGCCCCATTGAATGTTTGACTCCGAGGACTCGGACCGTGTGCATGCTGTTAGCTACACTATCTTGAAATAAGCAGCCCAATTCTCAGAGAGCTTGTGTGATGAGAGTGCAGACCCGATTCCCTCCAAGGCAGCCTGCGCTAGTGGAACACTTCACTGACTCTTGTTTAAATAGAAATCTAGAGAGAGGTCTGGCTGGTGGGGTTTTTTATTTTTAATTTTAATTTTGTTGTCAAACCTATCCTGATTCCCATCTTTTAGCTAAAAGTAACTCTCTTCTTCTAAAACCTCAGTGATTGCACTTACGTACCACAAATAAAGTAATTTCACAAATGGTTCCAGCTGCTCAGCAGATTACAGCTTGTTACTAGAAGGGCTTCAGCTTCTTTTTCTTCACGTATTTGATTATTTTTTTAAAAAACCCATTAGAATTCTTGTGAAATGGCTTTCTGTGTGCCTGGTGTTTTTTCAGAAACAGGCAGCTTGAATGAGAAGTGCAGATAGCAACTAAGAGTGTTGGAGAATTTTGCATAACTTCCCAGATGCCGAAATTGCCTTCCGAAGTCATTTGTTTTGTAACACTGGCATTGCTATAGGAAACATGAAGGTTTTATAATAAAAAATGTGCATATTGAAACCTGGAATTGTCTTTGGGAAAGGTACTGATCCTCAGAAGTCAAGTTTTGCTTTGGAGGCTGCTGTTTGCCTGCAGACACAGAGAGAACATGAGAAGGGGGAGGAGATTCTGGCTTTTTTCAAACCACAACTATGTGTAAAAACACCCAAATGGCAAGTGTGTGTAGACAAACAGTCCTCCAGAAATGGGCAAGGATGTCTCATTCACAGAACTGTCTCCTCTGGCTTGTACAGAGACATTGAGATGAGAAAAATTGGCGTTCAGCATTAGTCTTCCCTACACGTTTAAAAGCACCCCTGATAGTCATGCAGAACTGAAAGTCCATTCCCGGGTCCCAAAAGCCTGTTGCTAGGCGGTCAACTCCCCTCCCCAAACGTCCTCCTTCCCTTGTTGTCCTGGGCACAGGAAGTGAAGTCAGTCGCTAGCCCCCCACCAGAAGAGACAGGTTCCGGTCACCATATAAGGTGCTAGGACTTTCAAGTAATTTGGTGTACTTCCCTTTAGGGGGAAGGGAGGAGAGGGGGAGCAAGGATTTGATTTCATCTGACCTACAGTAGGATTTGGGGGGAAGAGTGGGACCATGGATAGCGGTTTCCAGACATTTTGCCTCCATGACCCTGAGATTTAAATACAACTGGGTGAGGAGTAAGGGAAATCCCTCCTAAAAACCTACCTCTTTGCTTGCTCCTCACCCCCCTAGATGTCTTGTCTATGCTGCTCCTTACCCTGCGTGAGCTATCGGGATGCCCTGCCGTCCTCGTAACTCAGCACATGCCCTGCAACCTCGCTGCTTTGTTGGTAGCACAAGCAATGGGTCTGGCACTGAATGATGTGTAGTTAGAGAGAGATTACTGCTCGACTACCTATAGCGAGGCACTGACTGCCTATAGCGTCCCGAGCCCAGTTCAAGGTGTTAGTATTGGTAGACAAACTTGACTACTGCAACGCGCTCCACGTGGGGCTTCCCTTGATATTGGTCCGGAGGCTGCAGCTGGTGCAGAAGGCGGCGGCCTGTCTCCTTACGGGGATGGGTCACCGTGAGCACATTACACCAGTGCTCCCTTCTCTGCACTGGCTGCCTATAGCGTACCGAGCCAAGTTCAAGGTGCTAGTATTGGTATACAAAGCCCTATACGGTATCGGCCCCTCTTATCTCAGGGACCACCTCGCCTTCCGTGACTCAGGATGAACCCTCCGATCCACTGGGGGCGCCCATCTGGAGGTCCCCCGGGTAAGGCAGGGGGCCACCATGGAGAGGACGTTCTCGGTGATCGGGCCACAGTTGTGGAACTCCCTACCAAAGGAAGCTCGCCTGGCCCTGGGTCTGCTCGCCTTTCGGCAGGCATGCAAGCACATGGCTGTTCGCCCAGGCCTTTGGGGGGGAGGGAGGGGTAAATGGGGGAGATTGGTGGGGTGGGGTAGGGGATTTGGGGGAATTGGAGGGTAGGGTTAGGGTTTTTAAAATTATTTTTAAATTGATGTTGGTTTGAATGTATTTTATTGTTTTATTGTATTGTTAGCCGCCCCGGGATGCCATGGGCATGAGGGGGCGGCATAGAAATGGTAGGAAATAAAAGATCCCTGCCCCAGGGGGCTTATAAGAGAAGGGAGATGAGGGAGAGATGGGGATACAGTCATGAGGAGTTGCTGCTGCTGCAGGGGCCTATGCTCAGCTTAGTTGCACGGGAGAAGGGAACCTTCTTGTCTCTCCCTGTGTCTCCCGCTGCTTCCCCTCTCCTGACCTTTCTAGACTGTAGGCCCCTCGGAGCAGGGGCCTGTCTTTTATCATAACTGCCCAGCAAGCCCAAGGCACGTTGCTGCTGCTATATAAATAATAATCGTGTGTTACCTCGGCTGTTCCCGTGTGTGTGTACGCACGCGTCCTCGGCCCCTCTGAGTGGTGGCTCCCTGATAAACCCAGGTCTACAGCTCCAGACGAACGTAAGGCAGCCAACCTGATGTGTGTATCCCCAGGACTGGCATGGCCTGTCCCCTTCCCTTCTCGCCCATCTGCAGTGATTCAGGGTGGGCAGAGGTGTCCTCCTCCCCAGATAGAAGGGGCAGGCCAACCCCATTAGCACTGAATTTCTGGTAGCAGACGTGGTTTCTGCTCAGCGGACAGCATCCCTGCTCTGTTCTTGGCTGGTGCTTCTGCTGTGCAAGGACCTTACCTGGGGCTCACTTTCCTCAGAGCCGATGGGGAGGGGGGTGTCTACACGTTTTGCAGCCTGTGTGAACTTCCTTCCCCCTGCAAGACTTCTCACACATCTCTGGCAGCTCCCACTGCTGCTGACGCACCCAGGGCTGGCTTCCATTGCCACTGTGGGCTACCATGGACTGTGCCCGTCGCCGTGGTCTAGACAGGAGCTCACAAGCTATGTGGTCCAATCCCTGGGGACGGGACCAGAGACTTCTGCTCTCTGCTGCTGCTTCAGCTTCTCTCCCTCCTCCCCCCCAAAAGCAGCAATGGACTGGGAAGACTTCCCCCACTTCGCTCCCCATTGCTGCTTCAGACAGTGGTGGCAGGAGCAGTGCCGATATTTCTCCTGCTTCCGCTGTCCAGAGCTCCCCTCCAAATAACAGCTCATGAGGAGTCACTGGATAGATACCCACAAGCTCTTCTGCCTAAATACTGCAGAAAGCCAGCTACGTGTTTGGGATTGCTTGTGTTGGTAATGCCAAGTGCGTAGCTGTTGTGTCAGTAGCTTCCCCTGCCTGGACATGCAGTGTATATCGGGTATCTATTGGGGTTGTGAGCCCATCGGTAGATGGCATGATTCCACTTGAGGACCTGATCCGCAGTTTGAGCACCTCCTGGATTACAGGACCTGTAAATAAACAGTCCTCCCCCATCTCATCCATGCGTGCCCTAGCAGCTCCACGCATGCACAACTCGGCCAGCACTGCAACATACTTCATGCTTAACGGAGCCAGCTGACTGCAAAGGCTTCGGGGGGGTCCCAGCACCCCATATAGGCCACTATTACTAACTGAACGTGTCTGCAACCAGATCCCAGTGGCTTTGTCAGAAACCAGTAGCTGAAAAGAGTGCACTTCAGTTGAATCTGCAGAGTGCTTTTTAAATGGTACCTTTCTCTCTAGTTTTCCTTGAGCCAAACTACTCGGAATTTAGAGTAGATTGACTCTGGAGATGAAAATGACATGAAGCCAGCGTGAATTTGGTGCCTCTAACTTTGCTTTTGAAGGCGTGCCCCTTGGCATGGTGATTCTGTCTCCTGTTGTTGGCGGTCGCGCTAGAATGCTATACTCCTAAGCATCTGGCATTTGGGAAGGTTCAGCTGGTCCCAGAGCCCTACTGTGCGATTCCATTGGGGCTTTAAGAAGGGGTCCTGGCCTTGTACGGAGGTGGGCATGTTGAATGTGTCCATGAACTGTGTAATCTAAAGAAGCAAATAGGAAAATAAAAGTTTCTGCCTTTTGTTAATGAAAGAGCAATGGGAAATCTGTTTTAAAAACCAGGAGCCCTCCACTGCCATATGTGTGAGGGTGTGAGCCCATATGCTAAAGCTCAGTACAGACTGTAATCTGCAGCCATTTCAAGCCAGCGCCCCCCTGCCGCCAAACCCCAGCAGTGTGCGGACTCTCAGCAGAGCTTGGCTTGGCTTTCCAAAGTTCGGTTGTCGTCACCGTCGAAATCTGCTCTATTAACTTTGTTCCTCTCCTTCCTCTCTTTTCTTTGCAGAAGGAAGTAGAGGAGAACTGCAGGTTATACCATCCTGTCCATTCTCCCCGATGTCTCCCCTTTTCAGAAACGCCTCTGTCTCTGCATGCCCTGTCTTAACTGTAGCCAATTGCTTCAGCTGAGGCTTTGATAATTCTCCCCGAACTTAGCATGTTTTGGTTTTCAGAAGAATTGCTGATCCCGTTTATGAACTAAGAAGAGTCTGTTCAGTGCGGGTTACCTTTTTAGAATGAAAAATATGATTCCTGCATATTTAACAGCTTGAGTGGTGATTCCCCTCAGACACCCATATCTGTGCATGTGCGAATAGGGATGCAGAGCTCCCAAGGGGTGAGTGAGTTTGATGCAAGAACGTTTCATCGGGTGTTTGCCAATACCCCACTTATTCTTTCTAGTTTTATTGACAAACCAAAGGTACTCAGTCCTCTCTCCCTCTCTCTTCATCAGCCATCTCCCTCGACTTTGTTCTAGCTGTTGCTTTGAAAGCGGACACCACAGAGTCAGGCAATAATAAATCCTGAAGTCATGAACAATGTGTTATAGACAATGGAATACAGGTTTTCCTCTAGATTTCTATAGCCTTTCCTTCGCAGTACTGCTATGAATATGAATAGAAACACGCACCCCACCCCCCTCTCTTTCTCTCCTGCCATTCCTGTACCCGTTCCCATTTTGGCCCCCGTGTTCTCACTTTCTCTTTTGTGAAGCTGCCGTATAGAATAGCTTACTCCATGGCTTTTGTTGCACTTAATGATTTGGGTTCGAGTGAAACCGGCTTCCCGCAGTACAGACATGCATTGCTTGTTCTGCCTATGGCCGATATACTGAGGTGTCAGTGTTTCTTTGAAATCACACATTTGAATTTTAAGCTTTAATTCAATCACATGCATCAGTGGCTTCTTATTGCCCCTGGTTACAGATAAATGACGCTTTGTGAACGATTACAGAACCTCTCAGCCGTATCCGTGGGCTATACCAAATCTTACTCCTCCCGTGTAGAAGGCTGTTTTTAGCTGAGCGCAGCGAACACGCTGCATGAAATCACACTGCGTCTAAATATGCCACGCGTGGGATTTAGACGTGACATTTCCCGTTGTTAAATCCAGTCGCGCATTCTTTTAAAGCCGTGCATTAAATAACTCAATGTCGAGGTATTTAATTCACAGCTTTAAAAGAACATGTGACCGGTTTTAACGTGCAAAATGTCACGTCTAAATGCCCCACGCACGATGTTTACACTCAGCGTGTTCGCCGTGCACGTCTAAAAGCAGCCTCAGCGTGGCCGTCATGCGGAGATCGAGGACCACCCAGACTTCAGTCTCCTTGGATGAGAGACGATTTCAGCAATCGTTTAAGCTGATGCCATCTTTTGTGTATGATTGACTCATTGCAAATCCAATGGATGCGCGTTGGACAAACGCGGACAAACTAAAGAGCGCGATTTCCTCCAACTTCCGACATCCTATAAAATTCAGTCAGGCCAATGTCAGACTGCTAGGGGTCTCTTTCGTTGGCTTTATGATTGCTTGGTTTAGTCTGAGCCAGCTAAGCCTTCCCTGTTGTGCTAGGTAAGCTCAGAGGCAGACCATAAAGTATGACCGAGTCACTCCAATCCTGTCCACTTAGTTCTGGTCCGTACAAAATCTATACAGAACTGTGGGTTTCTTACAATTATAACAATGTAAAGAGGTGAGAGTTGCACAGGTAAGGACATTGGTTTAATGGTTCTGCTTTTGTGTCACTTCAGGTATCCAGTAGTTTGGGTACAGCAGGGGGAGCCTCAGGCCAGATGTGCCCTGGGGTTAGTTTGTATCTGGCTCCTGAATCCAGTTCCTACTAAGTTCGGTCAGGGCAAGGGAGCAGAGAGGAGGCCGGGCCTGCATACAAGGAGAGGGGACAGATCCATGATCTGGTCCCTCCTATCCTTGAGTTGCACCCCTTAAGCACCCCATCCCCAACTTCCCTGCGCCCCTAGGAGCTTGTACTCATTTTCAGAGTGACCCGCAGGAGCAAGAAATGTCCCCACCCCTTAGGTAGTCTCTGAACCTTAGGATGTGTGTAAGCTGGAACAGAGAGTTAAAGTGGCTTTTCAAAGGTGTGTGTTCTCCTCATTCCTGGAGGTTCCGGCAGGTCTCTCGCTGTGTTGCTGTTTTTTCATCTGTTCCAGATTTACTGTCTTTGCCAGCATGATGCATTTGTCTCTAGCATATGACTTAAAAAACAACAAATTTCTACCCAAAGTGTTTAAATTTCCCCCCTCTTCTCATTGAAAAACTTCTTTTAATAATAATAATAATAATAATAAACAACAATTAAAAATCCCCAATAAAGTGCAATGTCCGGTTAGCCCCTCAGAAGGATTAGTTAGGTGTAATTCCAGTTCTTGCAGCCCCAACATGAGGGAAAGTCCCACTGGACTCAGCGTTGGCTTAAGTGGGAGCGTTCACTTTACTAACATCGAGCGACCGGACGCTTCCTGCACAATTCTCTGCTCATTAAAGTCAGTATTTCGTTAATGGTGGTGGGTGCTTTGCTGAGCTGGTCTGTCTGGGTCATGTCAACAAGAGAGTTCCTGGTTCTCCTTTTCCGGAGCAAAGGTTTAATGCTGCCTAGTAATGGCAGCCGTCGTCATTGACGTAGTTTCCAAGATCCCTGCTAGAACGAGTGTTCTGCTTCAGAGACACAGCGGGGCCGGCACGGCAGGTCTAGGGCCTGACTTTCCATCCCTTTGAGAGGGGCCCTTGATGCTGTTGAGGAGCCCCCCATCCTAGTGAGGAAAGAGGGTTGCAAAGCTGGGTTAGGGAAAACCAAGTAGAAATCAATTTGGAATGGTTTTCTGCTCACAAGCTAGTTTGGGTATTGAGTGTCTCTGCCTTCCATCCAGCTTCCGTTGCTGCTTATTTCTGGAGAAACTCGACTAATCAGCATGAACCACCTCTTCAGTGATTGCTTAGTTTTATCTACTGTATCTGTTCAGCCTGATGAATATTCAGCTTGGTAAATTTGAGTCAGTTCTGGCTTTTTTACAGCCTGCTCCGTGCTCAAAAATGCTCCTTGTCGAACCCTAGGGTCGTCTTGGAGATTCCAGCATAGCCCCGCAAGTCGTGGCCTGGCATGGTTGTAGAGTCAGCTGCTGAGCCTACATTTCAGTGAGCCTGTCTTCGAGCTGTACAACGGGGAGATATCCCTCTGGCTTCAGTAGCCCTATGCACATCAGAGGGGAAACATGGCCCCTTTTTAATCAGTGTAGAAATAGTTAGTATTTGGGCACAGTGTTTATGCTAGAATTGTGGTCGTCTGAAGATGGGAGGACGTGCTAAATGAAATAACTGGAAGATTTACCAATATTCCTTCCTGTGTGAAGGCAAGTTGCTTTCAGGAATAAATCAATGAGCACGACCCATGTTAAGCACAGAGAAGGAACCGCTTTCTTGTTTCTGCAGGAGAGAAGATTGCCTAACTGTCTGCCTTCCTCTTTACGCGTCACCTTGTTGCAATAGCGTGAGCCCATCTCATTAGGAAGCCTTAATTCGGATACCTTGCCTCTCAAGCTTTTATCACGTTCTTCAGCGATTTAATGTGGTTTTCTGTGCTGCTGGCGCATTCACTTTATAGAACCAGCAGGGGTTGACTATCCTATCCAGTTTCCTAAATAGAAACCGCCTCTTGGGTTGAAAGTAAAAGGGTGGTTTTCTTTGCCTCCCCATTCTGTGTACCCAGTTTCTCCACCCCACACCTTTAGATTTTTCTGAAGTTAGGGGACTGAGTCTCTGGCCTGCCCTACAGCAGAACGTCGAAGTTGGGCTAACCGTTTCAGCTTTACTTGAAGTGCTTGAGCCCAAGAGAAGGTTGGCCATAGTCAGTAAAAGGCATTTCTTTGATAGTTTGCACTCTGTACAACTTTCCTTTGTATAGAAGGCTTATTGGCTCCTTCAGATGCTTAATAAGTACTTGTGTAACTCCATTCAGGCTATTGTAGAGAATCCAAGATAGAATTCACACTAACAGGCTCAACAGAATTTTGTTCCCCAAACCTGATGTCCCCACTCTTTTGTGTAGATTGGTGGGCACAGACCAGGCAATTTAGTCTTTGGCAGAAACTCTCCCCATGTTTAGGAGTGTCCTCTTTGGGGTGGGCTGGAGGTCCCTGGTAGATTCAGGGGTGGGTGTGTCCGTTATGTCTCCTAGAATGTGGCGACCATAGACAATGGGGCCGTGGGACTCCTGACCTTGGGGTGGAATTGTAGAAGCAAACGGAGAGGCTTGGTGAGCGTCTTTATTTGTGTGAATGAATAAAAGACAGCACAATTGTACTAAGTACAGTACATTTCTCTTTTTGTAACTAAGTCTCATCCCATTTATTTCTTGTCAATCTGTTTAGAGTAATTAAAAATATGCCCACTGAGGGCTCTTCACTAAGGGATGGGAAAGGCTGGAGCTGCTCTTCTCGGACTGATTTCTTTCTTTACGGGCGAGGTGCACTGAACAGGCTCTTTTGGTCCCACACTCCGGTGTTTTGAGACTCCATTAATGTGTGTGTGTGTGTGTGTTTTCCCAGCCCTGTCCGGCAGCTTGCTGCAGTCGTTTGAGGTGTTGTGAGCCGACGGAGTGCTTGCGTGCATTTACCTGCATGAGCTGTGCTCCATCCCGCCTCTCCCCAAACCCTGCTGCCCCCCCGCCCAGGAGCCAGCAACTAACTTTGACTTTTTGTTGTTTTTAGGGTCAGGATGATGGCGATCCAGCAAAGTCACCCTGGCTCAGAGGAGGGTAAGTGAGGGCTTCTTGTCACATCTGTGTGTTACTATTTGCGTTACCATGTCTTGTGGCAGTGCTGGCTGCGCAAACCCTCCCTGGTGATTTCTTGTGGGCACGGTGGTTGTTATGGGCTCTTGTCTCCAGAGGTGGGTTTTTCTATTGAGGGCGAGTCCTTCGTCCATGCAGGGGACTAGACTAGATGACCCGTCCCACGTAATGGTGGGTGAGAACAAAGCTGCCCACATGGAGCTCACACCTAAAAAACTCACTGGGTGGGTAATGGTCAGACCTTGCAGTTTGGGTGGTGGGGGCTAATCCCTAGTCTCCGGGATGGGGCTAGGAAAACGTGCTTGGGAGAAGACTCCTGGTCAGTTCCCTCTTGCCACTACCCTGGTAGCAGCATTGGAAGCTGCGGCAGGGAGAGGAGGACTCGGTCCTCTCTGCTGCAGCTCTCAACCCCCCCCCCCCCCCTTCTCTGCACATAGCTGTTGTGAGTCCCCTAACACATCTCACAACAATGACATGCAAGTGCTCTGCCTGCCCCACAATGGTTTGACCTTATGCCGTGGGGCGGGGGCAAGGTAGTGGCTACACAGCAACTGTTCACAGGGAAATCCCCGCCACCTAGCAAATGTGACGGTGCCGGTTTGGTTATACCCTGTGCCACGCACAAAAGAGCACTGGAGGCTGATCCGATTTGCAGCCTCCATTAAATTCAGAGGAAACTGGTGCAGCAGTAGTGTGCGCCGGCGGCACTGCTTCTCGGAGGCTCGGCGTTGAGAGTCATATTGGGAGCAATACACCAGGCAGAGAGGTTCAAGCGCAGTGCGCAGATAAAATAACCGGGGGGTTCAGAGGCACAGTTGGTGATCCAGGCTGTCTGGATTATTGTCGGAAATGAAAAGAGAAGGCGTTCTGGGCTCTTGATGATTTGGTCAAATAACCTGTCTGAGAGGAGATTATTATTATTTACACTTTACAGTTGTGGGAGAGAGACCCGGTCCCTGCCCCAGCGGGGTTACAATCTAAGAGAGACAAGGGGGGGAGAAACGAAGGGTGGGGGAAACCGAGGAAGAGACAAGGATACACACATGGACTCAGGTCTCAGGTGGACGTGCTCGGCTTAGTTACAAAGGTCTAGTTATTTATTTAATGTTACACAAGATACGATGATTGAGGATAAGTCAGCAAGGGAGCGACGGGAACGAGGAGCCAGGGAAAGCTTGATGGAAGAGGTGGGTTTTGAGGAGGGATTTGAAGATTTGGAGGGAGGAAGCCGAGTGAATGTGTTCAGGGAGGGAGTTCCAGGCATGGGGCATTGGGGGGGGGCTGCCAGGGAAAAGGGGCAGATGCGTTTTGAGGCACAGGGGAGCTGTGAGCAGGCGAGGGCAGTAGCAGAGGAGGAGCAGAGCTCCCGGACAGGAGTGTAGCAGGAAATGAGTGCTGAGAGATAGGGGGGAGCAGGGCCGTGAAGAGCCTTGTAGGTAAAAACCAGGCGTTTGTGCAGAATGCGTTCAGGAAGAGGAGCCAGTGGAGAGAGGAGAGGAGGGGCTGTATGTAGTCAAAGCGGGATGAGCTTGGCAGCAGAGTTATGAACAGAAATGAGAGGAGCAAGAAAGGCCAGTGAGAAGGAGGTTGCAATAGTCGAGGCGAGAGATGACTAGGGCATGGGCCAGGTTTTTAGCAGAGGAAAGAGTGAGGAAAGGAGGGATCTTAGCAATGTTGTGCAGAGAGAAGCGATAGGATTTGAGAACAGAATTGATCTGAGGTTTAACGGAGAGGGAAAAGTCAAAGATGAGCCCTAGGCTGCGTGCCTGAGGGAAGGGCTGGATGTTGACCCCATCAATGAAAACCGAGAAGGAAGAGCGAGAGGAAGGATTTGGGGGGGAAGATGAAGAGTTCGGTTTTAGCCATGGTAAGTTTGAGTTGATGATGAGACATCCAGGCAGAAATGTCAGAGGCAACTAGTGAGGCGAGACTGGCTAGAGGGGGGTGGGGGTGGGTGGAGAGAGAGTTGGGTATCATCTGCATCGTACAGACAGATGGTCCTGGAAGCCATGCGATTCGATGAGTTTGCCTAGGGACAGGGTGTACAGAGAGAAGAGAAGAGGGCCAAGGATGGAGCCCTGGGGAACTCCAACCGAGAGGGGAAGAGAAGTAGTGGAAGCAGCAGCGAGAGATACGTTGAAGCATCGGCCAGAGAGGTAGGAAGAGAACCAGTTGAGGTCTGAGCCATGGAAATCGAGGGAGTTGAGGGAGTCAAGTAAGAGAGAGTGGTCGACCGTGTCAAAAGCAGCAGAGCAAGTAGGACAAGGATGGAGTCGAGGCGATTTGGATTTTGCTAAGAGAAGGTGGTTAGTTACTTTAGCAAAAGCTGTCTCAGTAGAGTGGAGGGGCTGGAAGCCAGATTGGAGAGGGTCAAGGGAGGAGTTGGTGGAGAGGAAGTCAAGGCAATGGGTATACACAGCACGCTCCAGGAGTTAGAGACAAAAGGGAGGGGACAGATGGGACGGTAATTAGAGGGGTTGGAAGGATCAAGGGTAGGTGTCTTAGGGTTAGGAGAAGCAGTGGCATGTTTGAAGGCAGAGGGAAGGAGCCAGTAGAGAGGGAGAGAGTGACTATGTGCAGGAGGGATGGGGAGACAGCGGGTGCGATTGAGGTTAGGAGGTGAGAAGGGATAGGATCAAAGGGCCAAGTGGAAGGATTGGAAGTGGAGACCCTCCGGGATCCCCAGTGGAGGCCTCACTCAGGCATGCTACCCGAGACTCTCCGGGATCCCCAGCAGAGCCCTCACCCAGGCGGGCTACCTGACATCCTGAATCAGAGGTGCTGGGGATTGAACTTTGGACCTTCTGCATGCAAAGCCTGCGCTCTGCCAGCTGAGCCAAGGCCCACCCCAGATTTTTCCCAAGACAGAGGTTCCCCACCAGAGGTTGTGGACCCATATGGGTCATGTCATCAGCTGATAGAGGTCACAACTATGGTTGCCACCTTCTTCTTGGCTTTAACCAATGGGCGTGGGGCGGCGCAGAAACCTGTTCTGCAAGGGGCATGCCTAAACGTGAAAGAGGGCGGGAGAGCCCCCTTCCGATGTGGCACTGACCGCTGAAACCCCGGCCTCTCCCGGTGATCCAGGCACCCCTAGGTCACTCTGAGAAACTGGGGCTTCACCCAGACTAGCCTGGAAAACCCAGGATCTCTGAGTCAGACCTGGAAGGGGAGTAACTCTCGTTGCAACCCTGGTCAAAGTTTGTCTGCTTGGCATGTTATGAACTGATATCTGGGGTCGTAGGATTTTATTTAAGTCTCCACAGTATTATTATTATATTTATTTATTTATTTACTGAATTTATACCCCGCCCCTCCTGCAAAGCAGCCCGGGGCAGCTTCCAACAGATAAAATACAATAAAAGCAATTTAAAACATGTCATAATGTTATTAAATTATTAAAACAGGGCTAAAAATCATACTATAATAACAAATCAGGTGTGGGGAGCTAAAAAAACCCCTCACCCTACCCCCCACCCTCCCCAAAGGCCTGGGCAAACAGCCAGGTTTTGCAGCTTCACATTAGCATTTATATATAGCGCCAGCAATGTACGTGGCACTTTACAGAGAATAAGATAGACACGGTCCCTGCCCGAGAGCTCACAATCTAAAGACGGGGGGAGGGGAGACAGGGAAGGGGGAACAGAGGGAGAGACAAGGGATGCGACATTCATGAGGATGCGAGAACTCAGGTACACGTTCTTGGCTTGGTTACAGTAAATTGGGAGTTTGCAGATAACAGCTGAGGGACAATCCTGGGTGGGGGTGATTAGCAGGAGTTCGGAAGGGCGGAGCGGAAGAGATGGGTTTTGAGGAGGGACTTGAAGGTGTGGAGGAAGGGGGCAAGGCGGACGAGGGCAGGGAGGGAGTTCCAGGCGTGCGGGGCAGCGAGGGAGAAGGGACGAAGGCGGTTGGGGGAGCAGGGGGGTGAGGGAGGGGATGGAAGAGGATATACATAGAGAATACATATATTCTTATTATTCTTGTTTCTATAGCACCAGCAATGCACCTGGCACTGAACCATCATGACTAGAGAGGTCCCTGCACCGAGGGGCTTGCAATCTAAAATGGGCGAGGAAGGGGGGCAACAAGGGATGATTTCCTCCCCTGATCTTGATCTGCCTTCCCCGCCAATAGCTTGAGGGAGTGACCCCTCCCCAAG
>QEPC01005668.1:412171-423359 GCA_003113815.1 Sphenodon punctatus | reverse complement strand
CCCCCCCCCCGCCCTAGGCAGTGTCTGCTCCGCAGTCAGACAGCTCTGACCATTAGGAAGTGCTTCCTAATGTTTCGCCGAAATCTGCTTCCTTGTCATTTGAGCCCATTGGTTCTAATCTTTCCCTCGGGGCAAGAGAGGCCAAGTCTTTGCCATCCTCTCCGTAACAGCCCTTCAGGTAGTGGAAGACGGCTCTCATGGGTTTTTCACCTTCCCCTGTGACTCTGAATGTGGTTCACCTGTTTGGGACACCTGCAGCCTTCATTTCCTAAAACTATTTCCTGTTGTTTCAGGCATCGTTGTGCTCTGGTTGGTCCCAGTCTCTACTTGTGGCTATTGGTGGGATTTCTCTGTGGAGATGGTTGAGGTGTGACGGGTCCTGCAGTGGTTCAGGGCGCTGGACTCAATGATGGTTAAGGTCCCTTCCAGTGTTGACTCTGTCTCCCCTCAGTCTTCTCTTCTCCAGGCTAAACGTGCCCAGCTCCTTCAGCCTTTCCTCACAGGACTTGGTTTCCAGACCCCCGACCCTCTTAGTTGCTCTCCTCTGAACCCGTCCCAATCTGTCAATATCCTTAATAAAGTGTGGCAATCAGAACGGGACCCAGGACTCCAGATGAGCTCTGACCGGTGCAGAAGAGAGTGGAATGATTACTTCTCGTGACTCGGACACTCCCGCTTCTCTTAATAATGCCTAAAACTGCATTAGCCTTTTGTTGCAGCTGTGTCCCACTGCTGACTCACGTTCAGCTTGTGACAAACTACAGTGCTCGACGCCCTGTTTGCCCTGCAGCAGCAGTGCTGGGACGGGCTTCCCCTGCTGGGTCCTGACCCCTGCTAGTGCTCCCTGGGTAGTGCTGCTAACCCAGCCCAGGCCTGCCTCGGGGTGCTTGGGGGACTCTTCTCCTAGGCCTAGCTCTCTTAGCCCAGGGCCAGGCTCCATATAGGAAGAGACCCTCCCTCCCCAGCCACCCTCTATTAAGAGGTGAGATGGAATTAGACAGTGAGAGGGAAATCTTTCCCCCCTCGCAATTAGCCAAGGTCCTGCTCCCTGTCTATAGAGAGGGCTGCTTCCTTCCTGCTGGGGCTGCACCGGCAGCAGTTCCAGCCTAGGCCTGATGCTGAGCGTTGTCCCTACTCCTAGGGGAAGAGGGATGCACAAGTGTCTCCGGCTGTGGCAAGCACCAAGCACGACTGGAACTTTGCAATCTTCCTGGTCTCGACTCTTTGCTGGCTCTGTACTGGTTCAACACAAGGGGCCCTGCGGTTCCCCCGCTCTGTAACGAACCAGAGCCAGCCACAACGTCGGGAGCTGGCAAGGCCTGGTAGCGTGTGAACTCCGTCGGATGCTTAGTGCAGCGGATGTCACCCCTGGAGTGTTTGCTGTTAGTGCGCGCGTTGCCAGAAGAGAGACATGAAAGCCTTCTCCGTACTCTGTGATTTTGTGTGCGTTCCTCTTTGATTTTACAGCCCCGTGGCTTTGATTTGTTGGAGTTTAATTTCATTCTCCTCTCCGCTTGTGTACCGCGCTCAGTGGGCACCGATGTGTGTAGCAGGGGCTTTGTCCTGAAATTAGTGTGCGGCAGACTCTCGGTGTGCATAAATTAGGTTTTAGAGAGTTGAATTGATTTTTCCTGATCAAACGTAACATTAAACTGGAGCGGCCTTTGTTTTCCAGCGCTTTACTTTTATTAATTGTTGATGAGGTTGGCGCTGCCTCCTGCCACACCTGCAGACAGATCCCGCTGCTTAGCAACCCCACGCGTGCTCTCGGAGGGAGCCCAGAAGGAACGGTGGAGAAATGGCAATTAGCAGAGGCAAAAGAGAGTGATTTGTTCTTGCGAGAAACACCTTTGAGTCCCTTTTTAACAAGGAGTTTGAGTAGGAAATGCACCAGTTCTCTACTTGAGCTGGTTTTCAGGTTAGAAATAGAAGGTTTGGTTTTTTTTTGCGGTGGTTACTGATGTTGAAATTAATCTTGACCGACCAGCTATGGCTCGCCTAAGAAGCTGCTGTTGGAGCCCAGGTAGACTTCCTCCCGACAACAGGCCGATAGCAGGCTGTCCGGAGGGATCGATTTTGGAGACGGATTTAACTTACTGCCACGAGTCCTGTGGCTGTTCAGTGACAAACGTCACCGTGTCCCGCGGTGAGGCAACAGTGCAGGACGGAAGCAGCCCTGTATTAATGCACGGGCATGCAGTGTCCTGTCTCCTTTATGCCCAGATGCGTCTCTCCTCTCTCCGGAATCACACACCCTCCAGCATCCCTCCCGGGGGCCGACAAGGCGGGTTTAAAAGACCATCAGCAGCAGCAGCATCTCTCACAAAGAGCGTAGCTCAGTTCAACAACCAAATAAGGGGCAAGGCTCAAGAATGTGTGGACCGTCAGTTCTGGCCGGTTGGAGGGACTTGAGAGCACGGTAAAGTCTAGCCGTTTTGTTTGGACTGTGACATGGCTTCCACATTTATTAGCTCTCCAACCTGGTGGTTTCTTTCCAGCTTTCTCTAACCTTTACAAAACCTGTAGGAATGATGGAGTCAGTGGCCCAGGGCAGGGGGATTGCTGACAGAATTGAGTCAAATACAATACAAATTCCAAAGGAAACAAACTACATTGGGATCCTTATTTTTAGAAATTCCATGCTTAAACAGAAAATGTCTGGTGGAGTGGCCAAAGCCCAGCTCCGGAGCTGCTTGAGGGCCCTTGGTGTGTGGCTCCTGCAAGTTGGAGCTGCCCCCCGCGGCCACGCCGGCCGCCCTCGGTGCGCGGCCACGCCGGCCGCGCACGATCTCCCGTAGGCCGAAACTTGTGTTGTCCTTTCTCATCCAGAATTCCTCATCTTCATTGGGAGTCTCACCAGGGTAAGACTTGGGCTCTTTAGCTAATGATTATTTATAAACTCTCAAGGTGTATGCTTTTATGATCATGATATTGTTAACTGTCTGGAGACCGTACTATGAATCCCATTATCCAGAGGCATAGCTCCCATGGAGCGAGGGGGCTCAGCTGAACCTTGGCACTGGACTCTGGGGGGTGGGAGGGCTTTACAAGCAGCGTGAGCACCACTAGGAAATGTTCAGAGGGGCCAGCACCCCGTCCCCACGCACGCTAGTAGCGCTCACGCCGCTTGCCGAGAGAAGGAGGTTTGCGGAGGGGTTGGAATGGTGTCCCCACTGCACCCGCTCTTAGAACCTCCTTGCTGCTGCTGCTCTGGAGGTGGAAGCTGCCTCCCACCCTGGAGACCCCCTCTCTTTATCCTTGGGGAGTTAGGGGGGCTGTAACTGCGACATGAGCCTTGCGACGCCACTGCTGCCATCATCCCACCGTTGGCTCGTTGGTGAGAGCAGAGAATCCAGCTAGCAGCTCTTGCACTGATGCCGGCTGTGTCCACGTTTGGCGTCACTCGTCAAATTTCTGTTGGTTGCACTAGCATGAATGCGGCAGTCGTGGGAAGGTATTCCACCTTGCTCAGAGGATCTCGCTAGACACGCCGGCCTAAGCTGCTATTCCTGATGCTGTGGCCATGGTGCTTGTGTGGGACATGGTGTGTCTGGATTTCCAGAAAGCATTTGCTAAGGCCCCTCATGAGAGACTCTTGAGGGGAGATTAAATAGCCATGTTGTAGGAAGCAGTGTCCTATCATGGCTTGGTGCCCGGTTAAAGGATGGGAAACTAAGGCCACTTTTTATATGAGGTGCTGAAAAGCGCCTCCTGAGTCCCGCGTTGAGAGAAAAGCCGCGGGGCGAGTGTTGACATGCTCCCCGCGCTGCCGGAAGTGACGTGCTCCCTGTTGTCGGCAGCGGCGACAACAAAATGAAGTCTAGCAGAGATAATTGTAAAGCTTTGCATTTAGGTAAGAAAAATCCAATGTACACATCCAGGGTGGGGGATGCCGGGCTCGGCAGCACTCCTTGTGAAAAGGATCTGGGGGTTGTAGTTGATCACAAGCGGAGCAGGGCGATGCAGCGGTGATAAAGGCTAATGTGGTTTTAGGCGGCATTAACAGAATCATCATTTCCAAAACACGGGAAGTTGTAGTTCCACACTATTTGCATTGGTCAGAGCTCATCTGGAGTCCTGCGTCCAGTTCTGGGCACCGCGTTTTAAGAAGGACATTAGCAAATTGTAAAGGGTTCCAAGGAGGGTGACAAAGAGGGTCAGGGGTCTGGAAACCAAGTCCTATGAGGAAAGTTGAAGGAGCTGGGTGTGTTTAGCCTGGAGAAGAGAAGACTAAGGGGAGACAGGATAGTGGTCTTGCACTACCTGTAGGACCGTCCCAGAGAGGATGGCAAAGACTTGTTCTCCGTTGCCCCTGAAGGCAAGACTAGAACTAATGGGCTCAAATGATGAGAAAGCAGATTTCGGCTAAACATTAGGAAGAACGTCCTAACGGTCAGAGCTGTTGGACAGCGGAGCAGACACTGCCTGGGGGGGTGGGAGGAGCTCTCCTTCGCGGGAGGTTTCATACAGACACTGGTCGGCTGTCTGTCAGGGATGCCGTAGCTGAGGATTTCATGCATTGGGCGGGGGTTAAACTAGATGGCTGAGATTTACAACAAATAAAGTATTTTTACACGGTGGTTTTGTTTGTTTAAATGTATTATCCCACCGTATCACAAGGGCTCAGGGTGTGTTGCCACACACAAAATCTCCAAACCTTTTCCATACTCGCCAAATAAAAACTTCCTACCTCCAGAAGATGAGCAGGCGTGGGGGGGTCAGACAAACCTCCAGGAGGAGAGAATTCCATAATGACGGGGCAGCCACCAAGAGGGCTTCTCTGCACAGCTTCACTTGTGGAATGTGTTGCCAGAGGGTGATCGAGGCCAGTGGCATAACTGGTTTAAAAAAAGAATTGGCTAAGTTCTTGCAGGATCGGTCCATTCACGTTATTAGCCAGTTGGTTGGGAGATGTACCCTCTGACTGTTGTGCTAGGAGTGAACAGCATGGGAATGAATCACTCCATTTGGACCGGTTGGTGGTACTAGAGCAACCGAGATTGGCCACTGGAGACAGGATACTGGGCTGGATGAACTATTGGTCTGAGCCAGTCTGCGCGGACTCTGCTCTTACCTTCTTAAACAGGAAGAAAAAGACTAGTCTACGCAAAGTTGCAAGTGTCCAATCAGTTTTCAAAGGAAAGCTCCGACGCCTATAAGCTACTAGAGTGTCCATTTAGACAATCTCTGTTCTGTTCTGGTTGGAAGCACTTTCCATTGGTGTAATAGCGCTAGTATTAAAAGGCGGCGTAGAGAATACCTAGCTGTTTCTCTCATAAATAGACTGACTTCACTTCGATGGCTTATGGATAAGCTCCAGCTAGCAGGGCTAGCCTGGCCGTGCAGCACAAACTCCCTTTCACATGACGTCATTCCTTCATTAGGGCATTAAGAAATACTCTAAAGAGAATGAGTTTGACATTTCTGCACCAGGAAATGCAAAGTCTAACATTTAATTCTGGAGCCTCCAATTGTTGCCAAGGAAATGACCCTGGTCTCTCTAGGTGAAGAGACTTAGCAATTCTTTCCTATCAACCCCGGCTTACGGCACGAAGTGTGGAGGTGTGGGATGTCTTTCAGCGTTTTCCTCGGGAGGGAAGCATAGAAATATTTGTACAGGGAGCTTTCAAACTCTGCTGCTGGAGAAGACAATACTTCAACTTTTCTGTTCGTTTTTTTTATTTGTTTTTTTAAAATCTTCCCATTTCTGAAGGCTGTGGATTAAAATCTTACTGTGCGTTTGGGATGCATGTATCCCGCACGCTGCCAGGACTCTCCACGCCTCGCTCTGTTGGATTGTAGTCTATTGGTGCTGAACTCCATCCTCTCGGAAGATACTTGGGTTAGAAGTTTGTTCGATTAAAACTTACCAAAATGGGACTGGCCCAGGGCCAAGATTAATAGCATTCTATCCTGGGCTCATGCATTATTTAAAAATGTTAATGCATATTCTCCTGCCCTGTCATAAGGGCTTAGGGTGTGTTACAGCCCATCAAATCCCCAAACTCTGTACCTGCCTGCCAGATATCAGTCTTGCATCGTCCCCAGAAGATGAGCAGGTTTTGGGTTCAGACGAGCCTCCAGGGGCAAGAGAATTACCCAGCTGTGGGGCAGTCACTAAGCGGGCGTCTCTGCGTGAAGCTGATGGGCAGGGCGCTCCCCACGCACCTCCGAGGCCATAGTGGGGCGTGGAGGAGGAGGTGGGCCCCTTGCGTTGTGCCCAGAAAGCTCTAGGGAGTAGCAGCGTAATGTGCTGCCAGTGCCTCGGTGCCACATTCTGCCCCAGCTGCAGCTTCCAAACAGTCAGCAAGGGCCGCCCCACGTACAGCGCGTTGCAATCTGGATCCACGTGCCTCTTCGATCGACAGGGACCTACAGACCCTTACATTGGGCGGTGGCGGTGCTGAAACTGTTTGGGGCATGGGAAGGGCCCCCACTTGCCAAGCATCTAGCTTCACACTCTCACTAAGCTGGGGAGATCTGCAAAATCACAAGGGGAGGGGAAGAGAGTGAACTAATAAGGGGGAAGCACTAAGAGGGCAGAAAGGGGAGCAAGCCGTACGTATGCGTGTCATGGAGGTGGAGGCGCCTTGACTCTCAGACAAGCCGGACTGGGGGGGTATGGTTCAAAAGAGTTGGAGAAGCACCGCTGGAAACCCACCGTTTTTTAATTTTCTCTTCGCTCTTCCTTCGCTGGATTCACTTTCTCGTTGGCCTGGCGCACCCCGTTCTAGTTCTGCCAGCGCAATGCTTGTTGGGGGGTGCGATTCTTTACTACTAGGGCAGGATACTGCTCTTTCCATGGCTAACAACCCTTTGGAGTTGAATTGCCTCTGCACTCGGAGGTGGCGGCGGTGCCACGGTTGTGTAGACAAG
Organism: Sphenodon punctatus; assembly: GCA_003113815.1. NCBI lineage: Eukaryota > Metazoa > Chordata > Lepidosauria > Sphenodontia > Sphenodontidae > Sphenodon > Sphenodon punctatus. The sequence continues at coordinate 416,483 of QEPC01005668.1, read as the reverse complement.
GCCTCTGTGGCAGGCAGCATTCTAGATGGCCGGCTGTGGAGCCCTCCTGTACTTACCAGGGGAGGCAGATGCTTCCTGAGTTCCCTGGATCCATATCTGTCCGGGAGTTCCATGTGCTGCTGCCATCGTTCCGTGCAGTTATTTCTGGTACTTTCTCCGTTGTCGTTGTAAGACTGTATTCGGGAGGAGAGTGAGGAATCTGAAAAGGAAGCCTGGGTTAATTTGTAGGGAGACTCGCACGTGCGAGAAACCAACACGGCTTCTGAGCATTCGGAGAGTCCCATGACACGAAATGTAAACAGCAGCAGTAAATTATGGCTTCCTCTCCCTCCAACAAAGCAGGAGACTTCCTGGTCTTTTGTGTTGCTGAAGTTATTCATTAGCGTGTTGGAAAATCAGCTTGTCGCAACTGAGTGTCCTTATTCATGTTTAAAGATTGACTCCTCCCTGTTTACTTTATTACCTGAATGATCATTATTTGCAGGAGGCCACGCTTGGGTTTTGCAGGAGCATACGTGACTGATCGCTCTGTGTGTCGGCAACAGAACCGTAATGCATTCTTTCCCCCTGTATTTCCAGGCCTGTGGGCGGTCTCTATGGCATTGACAGCATGCCTGATCTACGCAAGAGAAAACCAATTCCGCTCGTCAGTGATTTGGTGAGAACATTTTCCCTTTTCTGAAGTACAATAATTCCTACCGTCCTATTTTTCCTTTGGTGAGAAAACACCTAGTTACCTCATCATCTGCTGTTAATTCATACTTTTAGGATCACTTCAGTTTAAAGATGTCAAACTTCCGGTTAATGTTGTTTGAGAAATGAATCTCCTATTCGTACGGTACCCAGTTATTTTTTGATTAGCCTGAATGTATAAACTTGACCCTGCTGGATTGAACAGGCTATGTGCTTGCGGTCCGGCTTTCTGTTTTGGGGGGAAACCGTACATCAGTTTCTTGGCATATGCCAATTTCTGTTAAATGCCCACTTCCTCATCCCAGTTTCTTTCTCTCTCTCATGGATAGAAGTTTGGCAACCTTATTGTAAGGAGAACGGCCAGCGTTAACATTGGTGCTTTCAAAAACCTCAGTCAGAACGAAGCTTTGGGGTGTTGATCATTTTTCTTGTTGCTGCATTTATTATTATTATTATTATTATTATTGAAAGTGAACCTCTTTAAACCATTCCGAATGTTTGTGTTTTGCACAGGAAGGTGGGGTAAGGGAGGGAGGGAACGTGAAAATGGGTGTATTAATGTTTCAGACACACATCCGAAAGTAAGAAAACATTAGCCGAAATAAAATCAGTCTGGTGAGTGGAAAAGAGACTGTCACTCCTGCTATCCCTTCTGATGGTAGCTGGCTGGCGAGGGAATCCAAGCCTTTCTCAAGCTGGCAGCGTCCCTCCTTGGTGCTCTGCAGCTGGGAGGGAGGGGTCTGCAAAAGCAACTACTCAAGTGTTTGGGGAAGCCCCCAGCCCCAGTGATGCGTCGCCTCACAGCGAGGCAGCCCTTTGAATGTGTTTCTCTAACAGTTTCTTTTGCTGGTGCCCTGTGTGCTAACGGAACTATCCTCTTGTACTTCTCTTCTATGCTTTCACTCTCTCTCTACAGGACATGGTAAGTGGAGCTAAATCTCACCCACGAGTCCTCACTGCTAGTTTCCCCATTTCATGTTGGATTTTCTGCAATCCCTCTGGTCCCCTCCCCTCACTGGCTGGCTGAACCCAGGTGCCACCAATCCAAGCAGGACACCACTTTGCAGAGAACGCCTGACTCTGAAGCGTTCTCTCATGATTTCCTTTTCTGCCCTTGTACAGCCGGGCCGGCTCACTGGAGATGTAAGCTGCTCTTTAATGGTCTCCGAGATCACTGGGATGAGGCTGGCAGGGGCTAGAGGGAACTAACCGTTCCAGGCCTCCTGCCGGCAGGCACCCTTCCTCTGTGTAAAGTGAAGGGAGCAGCTCTGGGCAGGCGGGATGATCATTGCGTTCCGTGAATGAGAGGCAGACACATTCTGAAACTTTCCGACCCAACAAAGCCTTCCGAAGTCTTGCTTTTCTAACCCATCTCACCACCCCTTGTGGGGGGATTTTTGCTCATGAGCCTCTTAATTTAACCTACTTTGTCTCCCATGGAACAAGAGTTTGGAACGCAGTCTCCCTCTTCTGTAGCAAGGGAGATTCCAGAATGGTCTGCAGCTCTTGCAGGGGGATGTATTAATACTTCAGAGAAAAGCAGGGCTGAGCAGAAGGAAAAGGAAAGTGGAAGGAGATGAGATCCTGACTCTTCCTGGGGACAGAGGCGGTCATTGTAGAACGAACAAACAGTCAACCTGGGTCCCTGATCTTAGGGCGGCCGACTTGTTGAAGCATTCAGTCCTCTGGCACGGATTGCCTAGGACTGAAAGCTGGTGGCTTCGGGCCCGTTTAATTGTACAGACTAGTAACAGAGCGGTTTCTTTTCCTTTCACAGTCACTGGTCCAGTCCCGGAAGGCTGGAATTACCTCAGCAATGGCCACTAGAACCTCACTCAAGGATGAGGAGCTGGTAAGGAGGGGTTATTGGGCCCTTGGTGGCCTCTTGTGAACAAGCGGAAGGGGTTTTGGTTCCCCAGCTATTCACATTGTTCTTGGAGTAAAAAGCAAGCACAGGAGGCTTTACAAGCACGAGAGTTGCTGTACATCTATATTTAGCTTGGTTAAAAATAGATTTCCAATATAACAAGCCCCCTTGGGATGAGGGAGAGGGAGCTCATTGTATCGGAGTGTTGACTGTAGTGCAGTTTGGAAGAGAGGGAGGGGGCGTCGTTAAAGCAGGGTCTGCTCTCGTGAGGTTAGACTGGGTGCAGTAAGTGCGTCGGTGCCGGTAAATCCGAGCAGGGCAGCACGTGAGGGAAAGCTGTCCAGAGCTACCAACAGCCCCCACTCCGCCTCATTCAGAGAGAGGCACCCAGGCCTTGCTAGCCTAGCTGTTTGCATGTGCAGTTAAGGTGCTCAGTTCAAACCTGTTTAGACCAATGAAAACTTAACTTTGAATGGCTCTTTTTGGCACTGCCCTGACTTGGCCATGGGTTGCTACCAGGCATCCCATAATAAGCAATGCTTGCTTAATTGGGAGAGACAGGGAGACATTCACCAAGCTGAGAAGTTGCAGGGGAGGAGAAGAGACCCACCCACCCACCCCCCAGGGGTAAATCATGAAGGAGACTAGGGGGGTAAGGAGCTAGGAAAAACTTGACAGAAGAGGGAGGAAGAAATAACCGAAATAAGCTTGTCCATTAATTAGAGCAAGTTTATCTCAGTCGCAGACACTAATTGGTGTGTTTGTCTTTCAGAAATCTCATGTATATAAGAAGACCTTGCAAGCCTTAATCTATCCCATCTCCTGTACGACCCCCCACAATTTTGAGGTGTGGACGGCCACCACCCCCACCTACTGCTATGAATGTGAAGGACTCCTATGGGGCATTGCCCGGCAGGGGATGCGTTGCACGGAATGTGGGGTCAAATGTCACGAGAAGTGCCAAGACCTGCTCAACGCTGACTGCTTGCAGAGTGAGTGGCTTTTCGTTGCGGGAACGGCCGTTTCTACGTGGGTTGACAGTGCGGGCTCAGTTGTTGGTTTGTTTAAGCTGCTGATACTATTCCTGGTGCGGGGGGTGGGGGAGTCTCTTGTCTTAGCTGACTGTTCCCGTTTTGTGAAAGCAATGAGCCCCAGAAGCTGCCGTGTGTAGCCAGCACTAGTCTTCAGGCGGATTCTCTTCCCAGCAAGAGAGGGCCAGGCTCTGCAGAGGGAGTTCCGGGAGTGCAAGAGGCAGTTCTTGGCTCTGCTGCAGGGTCTCGCTGGGGCAAGTCATTTCAAACTCTGCAGCCTCCACAGGTTGGGGATGGCAAGGGGCGGGAGACTTCTCCTCTGTTAGCATGACGGGAAGGGGAGAGCCGGGTCCTCGTTCACTTGCTGTCTGACCTGGACTGGGTTGGTGCTGCTGTCCTCTGTTCTATTTCCCGTTCTAACCGTTGTCTTTGTGAGCCTGGGCAGGTGCTGCCTCACTTAGTGCAGCTCCCAGGCCCCGGCGACCCCCATTGTCATCTAATGCAAGTCATGAGTTTGAGGTGTTCCATCCCTATTGCATTTTTTAAAAAAAGCTTTATTATTATTATTATTATTAACAAACATTTATATAGCGCCAGCAGTGTACCTGGCACTTTACAAAGTAATAAAATAGACACGGTCCCTGCCCCTAGGGCTTACAATCTGAGAGACAGGAGCTGGGGGAGAGACTTAGGAAGGGGAACAGAGGGAGAGACAAGGGGT
>QEPC01005668.1:384505-395611 GCA_003113815.1 Sphenodon punctatus | reverse complement strand
CAGGGAGGAGGTTGTCTCTACTGCCTCCTCCAAAACGTCTCTGCTTGGGCTTGGCCCTATCTCTGTGCTTCTCTCGATGTGCCTTGCCTCTTGGAGCCGCCAGGGACAGCGGACGTTCAACTTCCCCTAAATGTGCCTTGTCCCTTCTCCTTGGCTGCAGCAGGAGTCTCTTTTGCACCAGCAAAGCTCGGGGCAATGAACTGCCTGCCCAGCTCTGTGCCGATTGCAGGAGCTGCAACTTTCTGGGGTAGCCGCTCAGAGTTGTTTTCAGTATTAGCCCCGCTCGTTATTTGAGTTTATTTTTCATGGTAAGATGGGAAGTACACACACAAACCATAGACTCGTAGAGTTGGAAGGGATCTTGGAGGTCATCTAGTGCAACCCCCTGCTCAGTGCAGGAAATCCGCAACTACAGCATCCCCGAGAGATGGCCGTCCAGCCAAGGAGAGCCCCCCCACCGCCCTAGTCAGTCTGCTCCACTGTCGAACAGCTCTTACCGTTAGGATGTTCTTCCTAATGTTTAGCTGAAATCTTCTTTCTTGTCACAAGAAACTTGACGCTTGACTCTCTGGCCAGCTATCGGCCTGTCTCTAACCTTTCCTTCTTATTGAAGGTTATTGAACGGGTAGTGGCTCGACAGCTGCAGGGGCATTCTTGATCGTATCGGTTTTCTTGATCCCTCTCAGTCGGGATTTCGTCCGGGGTACGGCACCGAGACTGAGCTTGTGACATTGGTTGATGACTTACGTTGGGAACTGGACCGAGGTTGTTTGACCCTGTTGATTCTATTAGATCTGTCGGCTGCTTTTGATACTGTTGACCGTGAGATGTTGGTGACACGCCTGCGGGATTGTGCAGGGGTGGGTGGGACTGTTCTTGAATGGTTCCGCTCCTTCCAGACCGGAAGAACTCAGGGAGTGGTGCTCAGGGATTATTTTTTATCATACTGAGACCTCTCGTGTGGAGTCACACAGGGTTCCGTCCTGTCCCCTCTTGTTCAACGTGTACGTTCAGCCGCGTGGCAAGGTGATCAGGGGGCTTGGCGTGCGGGGTCATCAATATGCTGATGACACCCAGATTTACCTGTCGTCTTCAGCAGACCCAGGCCCGGCTGTCTCGGTGCTTACCCGGTGTCTGACGGCTGTGGGGGACTAATCAACTGAAGTTGAATCCTGACAAGACGGAGGTGATGTTGGTGGGTGAGATGGTGGAGATGCCGGCCCCCGTTATTGGCGGGGTCTGCCCTCCACTAGTCTCCCAGGTACGGAGACTGGGGGTGCTCCTCGACTTGTAGTTCTGCCTGGATGCTCAGATGGAGGCTGTGGCTAGGAGCGCCTTCTGCCAATTACGTCTGGTGCGATGGCTTTGGCCGTATGTTTCAGACTCTGACCTGGCCACTATCATCCATGCTTTCATCACCTCTAGATTAGACGACTGTAACACGCTCTACGTGGGGCTACCCCTGGTGATGGCTCGGAAACTGCAGCTGGTGCAGAATGCGGCGGCCCATCTCCTAGTGAGACCGGGCAGCCGGTAGCCTATTACGCTGGTTTTCCAGTCTCTGCCCTGGCTGCTGGTAGTTTTCCAGGCCCAATTCAAGGTGTTGGTCTTGGCCTATCAAGCCGTAAAAGGCCTAGGCCCTACCTATCTGTGGGACCGCCTCACCCCCCCCGGATACTGTATTGGCCCCTGCGGTCATCCGGGGGAGCCCTGCTCAAGGTCCCGGGGGCGGCACCACAGCTGCGGACCTCCCTTCCGGTGGAGGCCCAGTTGGCCCCGGATCTCCTCTCCTTTTGAAGAAATTGTAAGCCCGGGCTGTTCTGCCAGGCGTTCGGCGGGCGGTAGTGGGTGATTGGGTGGGGCAGGATATTTTTATCCTCCTTCTAGGAGTTGTTTTTAGGTTTATTGTTGGCTCATTTTTGTTGCGATTGTAAGCCGCCCCGAGCTGCCCGTGGCAGGAAGGGCGGGGTAGCAAAATGTGTTAAATAAATAAATAAATAAACTTGAGCCCATTGGTTCTAGTCCTGCCCCCAGGAGCAACGGAGAAGTCGTCTTCTCTGTGTCAGCCCGTCAGATATTTGAAGAGATCTATCCTGTCTCCCCTCAGTCTTCTCTTCTCCAGGCTAAACACACCCAGCTCCTTCAACCTTTCCTCATAGACTTGGTTTCCAGACCCCCCGACCCTCTTCATTGCTCTCCTCTGAACCCGTTCCAATTTGTCAATGTCCTTCTTAAAATGTGGAGCCCAGAGCTGCACACAGGACTCCAGGTGCGCTCTGACCAGCGCAGAATAGAATGGAACTGTGACTCCTCGTGACCTGGACACTCTGCTTCGGTTAATGCCGCCCAAAATTGCATTCGCCTTTTTAGCGGCTGCATCACCCTGTGACTCATGTTCAGCGTGTGATCAACTACAGCCCCTAGATCCTGTTCACACGGGTGCTGCCGAGCCAGGCATCCCACATCGTAGGCTTGTGCATTCGATTTTTCTTACCTAAATTCTTTCTCAAGATTGTCTGGATTGATAAGTGCAGGTCTCAGTGAGGGGAAAGTTTTGTTTTAATGGTGTGATGTTTGTAAAACATGTCAACGTGTTGTTTACTCAAAGTATTTATTTGTTGTCCTTATTTTTTATTATAAACACTTTATTTTTTATTGAAAGTTGGAGAGTAACATGTGAACACTCTCGTGATTTGCAAAGTGTGGCTCTCGGCCAGACCGAATTTGTGGTATGTCTCTTTGGGTCGTGAACTGTGCCCGCCCCTGAACAGAGGTTTGGGCTTGTTGCGACGAGATGTGGACCCATTCTGAGGGGGAATAAAGCTGTCACGGCCGAGATGTGATTTTGCGGTCCTGCCCCAGCTGCTGTTCTCCATGGAAGCAGGGCACCTTGTTACAGACCTAGGAAAACATTTGACACCTCTGCTGTGTCCTGCCAACCAGCCCTCTGCCTCCCCACGCCCATTGGCTTTCTTCACATCCATCCTCTCCCTCAGCACTCGCCAGCTCCCATCGTCCCGTCTGACAGCCCCCATGTTCCCCCCATACAGCCCGTAGCCTTCCCTGGCTGCCTGCACCGGTTTGATGGCTGAGCTCTATGCCTTCCATGGCATTATTTCTTCTCTGCATCCTAGCTGTAATAGCTGTGGTGTTTGACACCTTTGTGTCAAGGCTAAATGAGTCTCGCTCAGCCAGAAGATCTGGGCTTGAGGTTCAAATTATTGGATGAGATTCTCTGGCCCGTTGTGCAGGAGGTTACACTAAATGAGCCTCGTAGCCCCTTTAGTCCTGAATTCTGTGAATTGGTGGAGAAAGTTTTAAATGATGTGATAGGTATTTTAAAGTCTTAACCATATTTTAGCAAAGGATTGTTTTTCCTCTGATATTTGCTATAGGTTTTTATTTTTATTTATTAAGTAAGATGTATGAAATCTTATTAGCGTGCCTCCCCCCCCCCCCCCCCCTTTAAGGGTTATATAAGCAAATCGCAAATCTCCAGCCTTAAAGCACTTGCTGGTGGTTCCCTGTGGCTGGTTTCTCTTAGAACATAAGAACATGTTCCTGCTTTCCAGCTGCTAAAACGGATTAAGTGTTAAAAATACATGAAATACGCCCCCCCATAAAAAATTGAGGTAGGAACTGGAAGGCTCTTCTGCCGTTGTGTGAATGGAAGGGGAAGAAGGCCCCGTTGTGTTCCAATAGGCTCCACTGCGTAGAGTCTCTTTGCTCTCGATCATTTCATACCTGTTAACGGCTACTATGGCATAAGGCTGATGCATCCTGCTAAGGGCAGTGTGCTGCCTTGCGTTCATCTGGCATGTTCTGCTCACAGAGTAGTGAAACTTTTCCAGAAAAAAACTAGTCCGTGTCAAGTAGTTTCCTTTATCTAGAGTTGTAGCTTACAGAGCTGTAAATTCCTTTCCTGGTGAGTTGTCTATAACAGAGCACAGGCCTCTTTAAGGGAGTTAAAAGAATGATGGGGGTTGTAGTCGCAAAGGCCAAAAGGACTATGGGGTCTGTTGTTCAACTGGAATGTCGGGTGAGGGATCACTTGACCTGGACATCCTTTAAGCGAAGGGCTGGAGGGAAGAGGCAGTCGGGTGAGGGAGAGTGGTCGGAGCAGGAGCTCAGGGTTTGAGCTACGGTAGCTGATGGGGAGGCTGTTGAGATTCAGCAGAGCACTGAAGAGACCTTGTTGGGGAGGAGGTGGTTGAAGAAAGGAAGGTGGCAGCCCAGGAGGCACCAGGTAGCCTTGTCTGGTAATTGCCTCATGAACAAGTCGTATCCGTCCGATGTAAGAATTCACATTAGCACAGCGCCTAGATCTCTCCAGTAACAATATCGCACGGTCAAGCGGCCCCCAGGGGAGAGCTGGACCCTCCTCAGCCCTGATCGGAAGTGTTTGGACTAGGGTGGAAAAGAGGGGCATGGAGCTTCTGGGAGGGGACACGTTCAACCCCAGGACGCTCGGCAGTGGTGACACCTGTAACACCCCCCAGTGGAGAGAATGGACACCCCCTTCCCTTTTAAATGGATTTTATATGGATTTTATATGGATTTTGGTGTGGTGTCATATTTGTTAATGTTGTGAAGCGCTTAGAGCACCATTTTGCGGAGTGCGCGCTTTCTAAATAACACCCAATTATTACTACTCCTTGGGCAGAGGCCTGAGGCCTTTTAAAAAAAACTTTAAGCATTGAATAGCTTCAGTAAGGAGTTACAAGTGTTGGCAGAACTTTGGGGACTGATCCTGAGAAGACTTGGCTAAGACACAGCCTCTTACACGGTCCTAGCAGAAGTTTTTAAATGCTTTTGTCTACCGTCATCTTTCAGCTAACACACTCCCACACCGCCACTCTTCTGCAAAACCTTTGGGAAACTTCTGCTCTTCGGATACCTTGTAATGACAAATAGTTTGTATTGGCCAGTAAGCATCCGACTTTATTGCGGAGGAAGGACTGGAGTGACCAAGATCAGGAATCTTGTTGCTTTCAGTGGGCCATGCACTTCAGAGTCACTTAGGAGCTTTCAAAATCCAACCTTAAGTCTCCTGTAGGTGTGTAGATTTCTCATGTAATTGATTCCACTATGAAGTTTCTAGAACAGGTGGTCTGGAAGGGAGAGCTTTAGAAGAAGGGTTTGGTCGAAATACACATGCCTGGTCCCTACAAGTAGTCAGACTATGGGAGAAAGGAAGGTTTTGTATTAAGTGTTTACATGGCTACTTATCAATGAACCTCTAAATGCTGGATGCCAGTCACATAATAGCTTCCAGCCTAATAACCCGGTAGGACAAAGAACGGCTGATTGCAATGGTGCATAGCCCCGAACTCCTAGACATCCCATTCTCCACTGGAAAGGGGTGTTTGGTATTGGCTCCTAAAAATGTCTACCCATGTGACTCTGTGTGCCTTCGGAAGAGAGCGAATTCTGCAGGTGTGAGAGAGAGCCTGGCTCTCAGGCATCACAAATAGGGGTCTAGGAAGAAGACATCCCTAGTGGTGGCTGGTGGATCACAACTGGTTTGGGGAGACCGAGTGCAAGGTGATGTCTCAAGGAGACCTGTTTTTCAGGGATTTGTAGATCACCCATAAAATCTTCTCCTCTAATCCATCGGTTTGTGGCTAGTAGCCAATGCAAGGTGTGGAGTACTGGGATGCTGTGTTCCTGGTTCAGTGCCCCCCCAGTTGCCACATTCTGCACCTGCTGTAATTTCCAGATTAGTTCCTAGGGGAAGCATCATTTGCTGTAACCTACCCCAAATGTGGGGCAGCAGCACAGTAAGAGGGAAGCTCTGCAATGGGTCCGAGTTGCAAGAGAGAAGATCTGAAGTCAGTGCGCCAGAGGGGCAGTGGAGCAAGCCGGCAGGGAGGCTGCGGAGCCCTCACGATTGGGAGGAAACCAGTTGGGGGTGGTGTACAAGCGTTTGGACCTCGCAGAGACCTTGGTCAGGCAAGTCTGGAGTCACACGGGGGAAATGTGAGCTGGAAAGAAGTTTTTGTAGATTTATTTATTTTATTTTATTTATTTTAAATCCTCATTTGTAGATTTATTTATTTTATCCAGTTTTTTATGCCCCCCTTCCCACAAGGCTCAGGGCGGCTCACAGTCTACACAGAAACATTAAAATACATACAATAAAATCCTTCTCCCCGATAACTCCGCCCGACAACCCAGTCAAACCCCACCTATCTCTGCCTGCCCAAATGCTTTTCCAAATGCGGAAGTTTTGCGCTGCCTGGAATACAGCGGAAAGCTGCCTTGCTTGGCCAATCGAAACCGGTTTAAAATAATTTGGGGTCCCATGGGCAGTACCTGATTTTTCAAATGTATCCGATCAACACAGGAATCAACTAGATGCTTGTTGGGCCCCACCTTATTAATGAGACCGGCAGTCTGTTCACTTTTTAGGGCAACAGTTGTTCACACTGTAGTTAAAGTGAATCTGGGGTTTGTGTTGAGGTGAATTTTCTTTAAAGTGCCTTGAGAGGCGCTTGGGGTGAATTAGCCGCCTGAAACCAGAGATGGAGGGCGAGAGCGGAGGCTATTGATGGAGCAAATGTGATACAGTTGGTTGAAGGGATCCTAGAATGCAAGGACTGAGGCAGGATACCCTGGCTCTCAAGCAGCCCTGACAGACACGTGCCCCAAGACACAGCCGCTCAAATAATAACCCCTCGGGGCAAAAATCCGGAGTGTTCTTTTACTTGACTCCAAGCTGCACGAGACATAAAAGTAGCTAGAGGCTTGGAAATTGGCAGGCGGCCTATTTATCATGCAGGCTTGAAGCTGGAGAGTGGTTTTAAGCAATCGAGTGCATAAACAAGCAGTTAGTAAACCTTCCTGGGGTACAAGTCTTGCATGGAACTTCCCCAGAGAGAGCTGCCCTGTGCTTTCTGTGTGCCGTGCGGATGGACAGGTCGCTTGATGAATCAATCGGTCGGTCAGTCATCGCTGGTAGCAGAGCTTCACCCAGGACAGCAGTCGTGGGTTTGAATGTGACCATAGCCAGCTGGCATGGCTGAGGCTCTTGCCTGTCAGAACCTGCCAGTTTGCAGTAGGGGATTTTGATGAGTGTGATGCACGGCAGCACGGCCAGACCCAGAGTCCTTGCAGGACCAGGACCACGCACAGGTTTTGCTAGTTCTCTGGCTGTTAGCTGTCTCTGGGGTGGGGAGATGCTGTTCTACTGGTGGGACTTGCAGAGCGTTTGTGGTTCCTCTAGTGGATGTTTTTCTCTTTGTGGAATTCCACGCCCCCCCTTTCTGGAGGAATGGTTCCCTCAGGTGTCGCTTGGCAGTAGGTGACCTGCTTCCCAGCTGCTTCTGTCGGTGTGGAGGAAGGTAGCCAAGGGCTGCATCACTGAGGGTGTCACCTTCTCTGCTCCTGGCATTCTTCCCCCCCCCCCCCAACTACCATTGGGGGTATCTGAGATGCCCGGTTAGCCGGGTGTCTCCCTGTGGCTTGAGCGCTCACCCACCTCTTGCTTGGGCAGCTCCCCCTTAGGTACACGGTCTACCTAGGACTACTTTTAAAATAAACACAAACAATTCTTTTCTCACTTGGCTCCTTTGTCCTTTCCCCTCCTCCTGGGGGTTTCCTAAGGCCCCACTTCCCCTGGGCCTCTGCTGGTATAGTGACCCTAGCGTCCCCAGCAGGATGACTCCAAGGGGGCCTCATCCCTGCTGTCTCCAAGCTGTAACTCACTGTGGCTGAGCTTAACCCTCCCTTTAAAGCCCCAGCCGAGGTCGTGTGGGCCATCCCACATCCAGTCACATGAGCTGAGCTTTCCTTTCTGGTCCCAGCGAGCAAGTGGTGAAGGGCTACCACACGGTGGGCCTGCTTCTGCAGCCACTTACCCACAGTAATGACTTTGAAGGGTTTTCTTTTGCTTTGTAGGTGAATTATTTGGGGGAAGGGCTTGCTGCTGTTTCAAGGGACCATCAGATTCACATGCCCTTCTCTGCCCAAACCCGTAGCCCTGAAAACGGCCCTTTTGGTTATGTCCAGTGGCAGAGTTATGGTGTTGTGGCTGGCTGGAGGGAGAGGGGTGGACTGCGTTCATGCTTAATTCACTAGCTAAAGTTAGAGGTACTTAATGTTATGGAAGCACACGGTGGACTTGGTGTTTACTGCAGCCCTGGGGTAACAAAGTTCTTTTTCTCAGTGAATCAGCAAGGAGTTGTCCGGTGGCTCTCCTAGGGGTCTGTTTTTTCTTTCAGCTTGACTGGGGTTCTTGTTAACTCTTCTTTCCCTTCCTGTGTCCAGGAGCAGCGGAGAAGAGCTGTAAGCATGGAGCCGAGGATCGAACGCAGAACATCATTATGGCCATGAAGGATCGCATGAAGATACGGGAACGGAACAAACCAGAAATCTTTGACTTGATCAGAGACGTTTTTAGTGAAAGCAAGATGACCCACGCTCAGCAAATGAAGACGGTGAAGCAGAGCGTGCTGGATGGCACCTCAAAATGGTCAGCCAAGATCACAATCACAGGTAGGTGGGGTCTCGGGACGCGTTGAACGGGCACACTTCTTTCCCCTTTGCAGCCCGACACTGAATGCTGCTGCTGTTGTTTTTCCTCCAGTGGTGTGTGCTCAGGGGCTGCAGGCCAAGGACAAAACTGGATCTAGCGATCCGTACGTGACCGTTCAAGTCGGCAAAACCAAGAAGAGAACGAAAACCATTTTTGGGAATCTGAACCCTGTTTGGGAGGAGAAATTCCACTTGTAAGTGTTCCCCGAATGCGGTCCCCTCTTTATATCTGTTTATGGTATGTGCTCCCTTTATTGGGGCATTAGAGACAGGGCAAAGGGGGGGTGGCATTGCCTTCTCTTTGAATGCTCCCTTATTGGGGGTTACAGAGACGGGGCAAAGGGGGGGGGAATCGCCTTCTCTCTGAATGCTCCCTTATTGGGGGTTACAGAGACGGGGCAAAGGGGGGGGGGGAAATCGCCTTCCCTCTGAGTGCTCCCTTTATTGGGGCATTAGAGACAGGGTAAAGGGGGGGATGGCATTGCCTTCTCTCTGAATGCTCCCTTATTGGGGGTTACAGAGACGGGGCAAAGGAGGGGCATTGCCGTCTCTTCTGCATACTCTGAACCCGAAGTAGTCTGCTTATAAAGAATGGAGCTGGTGCATTTACCTTTCCTCCCTCCCTAACCTGTACGCAGATTATGTGCAGCGCGTACCAATTCTGCAGTAGTTGTGTAGTGTGGTTGTGCAGACCTCATTGGAGAAGGGAAACTGCTCTTAATGCTTGGAAAGGATATTTATTTCAAATAGGCTTTTAAATGCAACTATAAAACTCGAGCTGCTTTTAAACGAGGAGCGCTGAAGCGCCTCCTGAATGCCGCATTAAAGGAAAGCTGCCGGAAGTGACGTTCTCCCCGTTGCCGGCGGCGGCTGGAGACACGGGGCTTTGGAGCTGCGCGTTCTTAAGACTTCAGTTATCAGGCTTAAGAACGTGCCGCTCCAAAGCCCCGTGTCTCCAGCCGCTGCCGGCAATGGGGAGAACGTCACTTTCGGCGGCTTTCCTTTAATGCGCGTTGAGGAGGCTCCAGCGCCCCTCGTTTAAAAGCAGCCTAATTGTACAGCCTGTAGTGAAAGTCCATGGGCTTCTCTTGGAGGAGCCAAACCTTGCTCTTCAGTGATCTGCTGCCTTTTGCTAGAGAGGTTTCGGTCTAGCTTATTGTCTCATTGGGACGGCTGCCTTTCCTTATTTGCCTGCAAAAAGCTTCTTCACCCTTTGCGTTTTAGAAATAATGGGAACTTGTGCGTTCTTGCTCCTGACAAGGGAGCCGCTGCATCCTTGGCTAAACTAGAACCTAATAAATCCAAAGTGGCAGCTGGAGGCGGAATTGTTGATGAAGCCATTACACCTCAAAGCCAAAGCCTGAGGAGTTCATCACACGGGGGCATGGCTGAGTTAACATGAAACCCCCCTCGAGCTACTATTAGAAGAGGTTAATTTGATTTAAAGGCAGAAATTTGACTAGAGGGGGAGAGCGTCACAGCCACTTGGTTTTCCATGGCTTCTGGATGTAAGTGCTCGAGAGAGAAATTGAGAAATGGGTATGCTTCTTCCACATCAACCCATTGAGTTTTCAGTGCCTGGAACTCCCTCGTTCTGCCCCCTCCCAACCTTTCTATCCTGCCAGAAAACCTACCTCTTCCATCAGACTTTCCCTAGCTCCTCACCCCCAGAGACTCATCACAGCTGTCTCCTTCCCTCAGCACATGCACCTGCGATGGCTCAGCTTCATGAATGTATCTCCCTTGTTTCCTCGCTTGTCTTTCCTAGAGTGTAAGACCCTTGGGGAAGGAACCTGTCTCTAACTACTGATTGTACAGTGCCAGGTACATTGCTGGTGCTAGATAAGTAATAAATCATAATAATATCCTTTTTTCCTTCCCCTGCACCTGCCTTTCTGACCTCCGCTTCTACCCCCACCCCCAGGTCAGCCTAGAGAAAAGAAAGGGGGAGATGGTAGCAGGTTTCAAATATCGAAAAGAATGCCACAGATAAGATGGGCAATGTTGTTTGTCTGCTGTCCCAGACAAGAGTACAATGAAATAGTTGCCCAAGGAGACCCTGCAGTCTCGCTCATTGGATGTTCTCAAACCCAGCTAGAAGAGCGTCTGTCTGTGATGCTGTAGGGAGAGGAGATCCTGCCTCAGTGCAGGAGGTTGGACTAGATGACCTTTCCAAGGTCCCTTCCAAGCCAACAATTCAATTATCTAAGTTTGCCTTGTGGAAATCGGCATTCTTGGTCTCCGAGGGGTGAGGCATGCACTCTTCCCAGTAGCCGTAGTCAAAGAGAAGCCGGCTATTGAACTTGAAGGAACTGTTTGGCAACAAATATTCCTTACAGAAAAATCTCAGTCCCAATAAATATTCAAGTTGTCTTAAAAATTCAGTCTTGTAATCAATGTTTTTTATTTATTTTTATTTATTCAAAACTTATATCCCGCCCCTCCTGCCCAAAGGCAGCTCGGGGCGGCGAACAACATGCACAAAAAAAATATTCAATAATAAAACATTTAAAAATAAATCTACAAGTGTTAAAACAAGTAATAAAAACACACCCTCCCTCCCAAACCCCA
>QEPC01005668.1:305190-332483 GCA_003113815.1 Sphenodon punctatus | reverse complement strand
GGCCCCCCCCCCCCGCAGCGGGGCAGAGCAAGGGGGCTCCTCTCTGCAGCATGAGCCTGTCTGCTCTCTATGTGATTCGTGTGATTGTCCTTCCTTCTAACTCTTCTCCTGGTGTTTTTGTCTTGTTTTGCCTTGTGCGTCTCTCCTAAGTTCTGCATAAAATGAGCTTGTTCAGCTCCTCGCCTGGTAAGTTTTTTTCCTCTGGCAGCATCACTCAAGTGGCTTTTCTCCCTGGCCAAGAGCCTCTCTGCTGCAGTGCTTGGTAGTTCTAGCCATAGCACACGCAGGCCCTTGTGCTAGACTGACCCGCTCCTGCCAAGAGGAAGCAGCTGACGCAGTAGCAGGGGCAGGGTGTCTGTCAGTCAGGAAACTGCTGCTTCGTTGGTGTCCTGCAGTAACGTGGGTGGGATCCCCCTTCAGGATCTGGGAATCCTAGATTAAATGAATAAAAATACATTTTAAAAACCTCCTGTTGGGGAAAGAAGGGGCCTTTTCATGGCTTCACGCCCACTTCATCTCCTGAAAAATGCTGCTGCCTCCTGCTTCCAAAGCGGATCAAGTTGCCCGTAGCCCCTTTCTGCAGATCTTAGGAGCCTTTCCCTCTGGCCTGGCTGTGGTGGGGTTTGCCTAGCTTTAATTCCAGATGGTAGAATCCATGTTGGCCCTTTGACACTACCTCTCCCTTCTCCTGGCCCATCTGCGCGGCGGTACTCAATGCAGGGGAGGCTTCTACTGTGTGTTCCTGAGCTTCCTCAGGCAGACGCTGAATGTCCCAGGCTGCAGAGTCTCACTTGTTAAACCTGCAGTCAGGGTTTGCCCTGTTAGAGCCCAGCACAAGGCATATGGTGCAGGGCGATGCCCAGGGGGGGCAGGATGGGCGAGAGACCCCCGTGTCTGGGAACAAATGGGGCACAGAAATCTCCTGCTCAGACTGGCATGATCACTCTCACAAGCTGTTGCGGTCCATGGATATCACCATGTTTCAGTCCAAGTGCCATTCTTCCACGCTGCCTTTGCTATTAAATAAGGTTCTCGTTGCTCAGACTCTGTGAGATTTTGGAGCCAGGAGATTTTGAAGTCTCTGTGAGATTTGGGAGCTGTGTGAAAAGCCAGACCCTTATCTGGTAACTTCTCGACCATCCAAGAAGATGCCTCTTTTACAAAGCTCTCCAGAGCTCACGCTCTCTGGGTCTGGGTCAAACGGACACCAGAGTTACTCTCTCTTATTTCCACGGAGGAAAATAGAAGGAAGCCATTTGGGTGGGAGCTATTGCAAACACATTCAGCAAACTTAACCTTCGGAGGACCTGGCTTCTAGCTAAGAAATATTGCTAACTAAGCAGGGACTGTTAAAGAAGTTCCTCACTGATACGGAGGATCGTCTTTGACCAGAAAAGAGACACTGCAAACACAGGGGTATCCGTTTGTCCTCCTTTACCGAATCGACCAAGCCGTTGACCCTGTAAGAGAATGTGGCCAGTCATGAACTACTCTCGCTTGGCTCTGGGCCCTCAGTGCTAGAAAGAGACTCACCAGGTGAGGAGAGTTATAAAACGGTGGAGGAGGAGAAGGCTGAGAACATGGAGAGAGAATTGAGATCTTGCACAGTCAAATCCCCCAGTGAGGGTGAAGAGACTTGGTAGTGGTGCGTGGCCACTAGAGTATCACAGACACCAAGGACAGGGAGGCATTGGTCAGTACCTCTTCACAGAGGATTTAGTCTTTGGTATAAATTAATAAAACGGAGCTTAGTGTGAACAAAATGAAAAGTGTCCAAATGGTGAGGCCTATTGGGGAGTGGAATAATCTCCAAATGGAGGTGGTGGAAACTCTTGTCTATAAGCACATAAGGAGCTGCCTAACTGAGTCAGACCAATGGTCCATCGTAGCCCAGTATTGTGACAACCTGACACGAAAGCAAGGTTTCAAATCCGGCTCTCCAGGGTCCCGGCAGAGGCCTCTTGTCAGCTTCCTGAAAGGGAGTAGCCGGAGGGCGTGGGGGTGGGGGGCGAGCGGGCTCACGCATGTTCTCTCTTCTCCATAATGTTATGCATGTGGTTCACTTTGATCTCTCCTCTGCCGCAAGCCCCCCCTGTCTTTCACATACGCATGGTCCTGTTTCATGGGGGTAAGTCTTCCTTTTTCATTCCCCTCATTCTGCTAACTCAGCCTTCCCCCTCCTTTCCTCTTGCTGCGTAGCTAGTTGTCATCGATGCCGGACCCCAGGATTAGGCCTCTGCTGAGGCGGCACGTTTTCCCAAATGCATTTTAGCGGCCTTTTTATCCCGAGCAGTAGAGTCTGCTAGAGGAAAAATAAAGTCTCTGACTCTGCACAGTCATCGCTTCCCTGCTTTAGTGGATTTCCATATCCAGCTTATTCTGCAGCATAGAGATTTATTATCCTCCTTCCTGCGTCCCCTCCAGGAAGCCCTGCTGTATGAGCCACGTGCCCTGCCTTGTCTTTGGGCAGTAGCTGGGACTAGGCTGCCCAGCCACCTCTTTCTTGCTTCCTTTCCCCGTCCTTGTCCTGCTGGGTAGCTTAGGATAGTGTAGCCTGGTGTGGTGTAGTTGGGAATATTTTAAACTTGCAATTAGTTATGATATGTGCGGTGAAGCTGCTTCGGAGTTTACAATTTTGGGTGACTGCGCGCCTTGCTCAAACGAGCTGTCCCCCTCTAAAGGACAAGGCTTACGAGGCGTGTTTTACTTCCTTGCTTTGGATGGGTGCCTCTGAGCACAAGTCTCCATCATCACTGCAATCTCAAGTTACTGGCTGACATTGTCTCCAGGCTAGAAGTGAAATGAGTATTCCCCAAAACGGATGTACCCATCGAATTTGCACCTTGCAAATCTGGTAACAGGCCATATTCGCATTGTGTGTGTGTGTGTGTGTGTGTGTGTGTGTGTGTGTAAGGAGGGTTCAAGGCTCTGCCCAAGGCAGTGAAGCTATGTAAACAGCAGAGACTCCACCACGCAGAGACAAAAAGCCTCTTGCAGTGTACGGTTATTGCCGTCCCGTCTTCAGTTTGGTCCCTTACTCATCTGGGCTGAGATTCCCAAAGCCACTGATGGGATATCCTGGTGTGATGCAGCTGTGCCCAGTGTCCTAGACTCAAAGCTGCCCTCTGTCTGCCCAAGAAAGAGCCCCCCCCCCCTTGATCAACTGGCTTACAAAAAATTGGGGGCATTTACTCTTACTCTCTCTCTTCCCATTTAAAATCCAAAGTGGGGATGAGAGGACTCTGTTCCCATTGCATGTCTAGGCGGAGCACTCACAGAGCTATTACTCACAAGTAATAAATGGGCTACTCATTTAGCTCTGTGCCAGACTGGCCCTCTCCAGTTCTGTTGGGGCCTTCCTCCTAGAGCAGATGGGTGCGGCTCTTGGATCTGTGGGGCCTGTAAGTTTGGGTTTGGGAATGTAGGGGCCCCATTCAGCTGTCTGTCTGGGCAGGCTACTCCTCTTCCTGCCCCCCAGGCCCTGCGGTGTTAGTGGTGGGGAACGCCTCTGCCACGCTGCTCAGTCTCAGGAGCGGAGGCACTCCTCTCTGGAGAAATCAGGCACCCGTACTCCCAAGTAACTGTGTGAACGCTTCTCAGTGGGAGAGGGGTGACATCAGTGCAGTAATAGTTTGGAAACCGAGGCAGAATGGCTTTGTGTCTGGATGCTACGGAAGGGGAGTAGTTACATTAACTTAAGAAATTGCTTTTTCCCTTTGCTTCCAATAAAATTCAGTTGAAGTAGCTGCTTCGGTTTTACACTATGGCCACTTTCCCACATTCTCTGGGAGGCAGATAATCGCGGCTCTGTTCTCATTGGAATTAGCGCACGTAGGAATGGGTTAGGGTGCCTTTATCCCGCGAGAACCCCTGTCCTAGTAAAAGCTCCATTGGGAGGGGGGGGGAACCCGGTCACGCGTGAGTGTCCTCACGGCACAAAAGCACGTGAGGATAGAGCCGTGTAGAGAATTGCCAGCACAGACGTTTCCCTGCTTCGCCGGTAACGTTTGCAAGTGGCCTATATGTCTCAACGCAGCCACAGCGGAGGAGCTACTAGGTTCACCTCTCTTTGTAAGAACGTGGCCTAAGTCTTTGTAGAGCGCAGCCATTGTGAGGGATGACCAGCTCAGCCGTTCTCCATGGGCCAGTTCCTCCAGCTAGTGTGGTGCTAACCGGCTGGGGAAGTGCCTAGTGAGCCTGCCTCTCCGAGGGAAACATTCCTCCAGGGGAGCGTGTGGGGTCGGAGAGTGGGCCAGAGTGAGGCCCTGTTTGGGTGTGAAGCACGGCGAGCCTCCTGTGGGGTGGGGAGACCAGGCTTTGGGAAAGTAAGCCCGTTGTTTAAATGAGCTGTGTGGTAAAGAGTTTGTAGAGACGGCGGGTAACACGTTGGCAAAGCCACCTGAGGCCCATTGCTGGTGCACAGAACCTCCTGAAGAGAGACGGAATAGTTCAGAAGGGGACTGCGCCACTCTGCCTTAATTGGAGGGGAACCGAGGTGTGGTTGGATGGGGGACACCCTGGACTCGCTCCACATCCCATGTCAAATTTAATTAGTTCTTACTGTCCGTTTTGAAAATGGACATTTTCTCCCTCTCACAAGGGTGTGTGTGTGAGAGAGACACTATGGCTGTCTTTGTCTCCAGGATTCAGGCCGAGATCTCAGTGCAGTTTCCTTCTGCAATTATTGCTGAAAGAGGCCAGCGGTTCAGAGACGCTGGGGAATTGGTCTGCCTTGAGCGCTGAGGAGATTCTAGCTTTATTAAGCCAGGACACAAAACTGCTCTCTGCCTTTGCTTCCAATAAGAGCTCTTCTGATAATGGAGCTGTCTCGCCGAATGTGTATCGCCCGTGACTCACGCCACCCTCGCCTGAGAATTTAAGTGCCGTGTCTCCGTTTTAATTTCTTCCCAAGGAAGCAGAGGCTGAATATTTTTTCTCGCTGTGTGCACTAATGATTATGAACTAATCCTCCTCTGAGGACAAGCACGGTGCGGACTGTCTCTCCCCCAGCTGCCACAGAGTCATGTCCTGTTCATTACACCGCTCCGTTGCAGCTCATGCTGGCGATTCTCGTTAAATCATTAGGCAAGGAATCGCTCTCTGACTTGAGCGTTCCCGGTGGAGTGGCTGACAATCTTCCCCTTTCTCTCTCTTCTGACTGTTTAACTTTCAAACGAAAGTGCATTTAAAAAAAATGGAAAACATCCCCAGGTTTAGCCTAACGAAATGTTGGCGACCATTTACCTGGCCTGGCAGGGTCAGGTAACGGCTAAGATAGTTAGCGCGATCTTTGTTAATGGTATGGCATCTCAAACTGTGAGGCATGTAGCTCTGTGCAGCATCTGCCTGATGCTCATGGTCCTCTAAGCCCCAAAGCCTCAAGAGTGACTCCCGTCAGTGTCAGGGGATTTGGGATCAGAGCACAGACACCGAACCAGCACGCTGTTGCGGGACAGGGACTGCAATGCTTTTAAAAATAAAAAAACCCTGCCATTCTAATAACGGAAAGGGTTTCCTCCCCTTTGGAAGCTGGAGGCGGATCCAAGCTGAACACGGGGGATTTCAGACGCCCCCTCGCCTGGGGGCCCAGCTCAAACCAAATGAAATGCTTTCCAAAGCCCAAGCAGAACAGCATCGCTGGAAATGGAGGGTCGTATGCATGAGGGGTAGGGGGGGCTGAACTAGAAAGTGTGCAGCTGCTGGGCAACTGTCTCCGAAGGGGCAGGGGAGATGAGCGGAGAGGTCTCATGCTGTTCCCAAACTGCAGGCCACTCGACCACCGCTTTAGCATCGGCTTCCTACCAGGGAGAGGCGACAGTGGAGAGCTAAAACCTCCTGTCCTCATGGACGTTTCGTGGCCAGGTAGAGCTCAGTCAGTTGTTGTTGTTAGCATTTGTATAGCGCCAGCTGTGTACCTGGTGCTTTATAGAACAATAAGATAGACACGGTCCCTGCCTACAGCTTACAATCTAATAGACACTGAGGGGGGAGACGAGGAGAGGGGACATAGGGAGAGACCAGGGATAAATAACATTCAAGCGGATGCGAAGTCTCAGGTGCATGTGCTTGGGTTGGTTGCGGTTAGGCAGGAGTCTGCAGGGCGGGCGGACAGCAAATATTGAAAGGAAAGTTCTAACAGGCGTCGGGGAAGGCGGTGAGGAAGAGGTGGGTTTTGAGGAGGGATTTGAAGGTGCAGAGGGAGGGGGCAAGGCGGATGTGGGGAGGGAGGGAGTTCCAGGCATGGGCAGCGAGGGAGAAGGTTCGAAGGTGGTTAGGGGAGCAGGAGAGATGAGGGAGGGGACAGAGGAGGAGCAGAGAGTGCGTGCAGGAGTGTGTAAGGAGACTAGGGCTGAGAGGTAAGGGGGAGTCAGGTTGTGATGGGATTTATCAGTGAATACCAGGAATTTGTGAAGGATGCGTTGGGGAAGGGGGAGCCAGTGAAGTGAGGAGAGGAGAGGCTGTACGTGGTCTAAGTGATGGGCTGAGTGAATGACCCTAGCAGTGGAGTTTTGGATGGAGATAAGGGGGGACAGATGAGAGCGGGGGAGGCCAGTAAGGAGGAGGTTGCAGTAGTCAAGGTGAGAGATGACCATGCCGTGAACAAGGGTTTTGGTTGAGGAGACCAAGAGAAGGGCGAATCTGAGCAATGTTGTGGAGGGCAAAGTGACAGGACTTGGCAACAGAGTCGATGTAGGGTTTAAAGGAGAGGTGAGTGTTGAAGAAGAAGCCCAAGCTATGGGCTTGGGGAACGGGACGGATGGTGACCCCATCAATAAGGATGGACAGGGAAGAGGGAGAGGAGGGGAAGGGAGGAAAGAGAAGGAGTTCAGTCTTAGCCATGTTGAGCTTGAGCTGACGTTGGGACATCCAGGTGGAGATATCAGAGAGATGGTTGATGAGGCGAGCTTGGACAGAAGGGGAGAGGGGGGTCGGGTGGAGAGAGAGAGTTGGGTGTTGTCAGCGTAAAGGTGATATTGGAAGCCGTGGGAGGCAATGAGTTTGCCAAGGGACAGGGTGTAGATAGAGAAGAAGAGAGGGCCCAGGACAGAGCCTTGGGAAACCCAACCGAGAGGGGGAGGAAGGAGCAGTTGGAATTGGGAAAAGACACATTGAAGGAGCGGTCAGAGAGGTATGAGGAGAACCAGTCAAGGACAGAGCCGCAGAAGCCTAGGGAGCGAAGAGAGTCCAGTAGGAGTGAGTGGTCGACGGAGTCAAAGGCAGCAGAGGTCAAGGAGGACAAGAATGAAGTAAAGGCATTTAGATTTAACGACAAGTAGATCATTGGTGATCTTGGCAAGGGCAGTTTCAGTAGAGTGAAGCAAGATTGGAGAGGGTCCAGGGAGGAGTTGGCAGAGAGGAGATCCAGGCAGCGGGAGTAGACGACACGTTCCAGAAGCTTCGAGGCAAAGGGTAGGAGGGAGACTGGCCGGTAACTAGAGGGTTCAGAAGGGTCGAGGGTGGACTTTTTGAGGATGGGAGAGACAGTGGCATGTTTGAAGGCGGAGGGGAAGGAGCCAGTGGAGAGGGAGAGATTAATGAAATGTAAAGGGGGAGCAACAGTGAGAGCAATGGAGATCAGGAGGCGGGAGGGGATTGGGTGGAGAGGGCAGTGGAGGTGTTGGAGGAAGAGAGCAAAGAGGAGATTTTCTCAAGGGAGGTGGGAGGGAAGGAGGGGGGAGGGGTGGGGTGGTGAGGGAACAGGGAGAGGAGACGGGTGGGAGGCAATGTGCTGGTGGATCGTGTCAATCTTTGAGGTGAAGAATGACGCGAGATCCTGAGCAGAAAGGGAAGAGGGCGGAGGGGGGCAGGGGGTCTTGAGAAGGGAATCAAAGATGGAGAACAGGTGGCGCGGCCAGTATGGAGCAAGCTGGGCAGCGCTGCCCCCTCCATGGAACCTGTTTACTAGGGATGAGAATTTTGGATTCAGATTAATCCGTAACGGGCCGTTATGGGTTAATCTGAACCAACCTGTAATGTAGGGCTTCCCAGTTACTGAGCTCAGTTTTGGATCCGTGTTTCCCCCATCCCCTGGGGCCCTGGAGTGTAGTTACCGGACTCGGCACCTGTGTGGGCTGCTGCTTTGGGGGTCTCCAGCAGACTCTCTCAGCACGGTGTCCTCCCTGCTCTATATTAAATAGTGCGTGCACAAAATGGCCGCTGCCTCTCACCAAAATGGCTGCGACGTCATTCTGGACACCATCGTTTGGCTGAAGGCAGCGGTGGCCATTTTATGCGTGTAGGATACAAAGCAAGGAGGATGTTGTGGTGAGCTAGCCTGCCAGAGCCCGCCCCCTCCAGCAGCGCTGGTGCTTCAGTCAGCCTCTCTGAGTCGGATAATTATCCTCCAGGGCCATGGGGTTGGGGGAAATCCATAACTCCAGACCGGCGCCCTTTCCCAAAATGGTGGTGATGTTATCGCTGCCATTTTGGAAAAGGGCGTCCGTGCACAGAACAGCCCAGTGGCCGTTTTGCGCAGACATAGTTTAATGTTTTAATGGGGTTAAATAAGAATCTGTAATGAAACTCGTAAATCATCCGCCCCGCCCCCCAAGCTGAAGCGGAGTTAAAATGAAACTGAATTCTGTTGGGTGTTCCCCCCCCCCGCTGTTTTCTGCCCCATTCTGCCCAAGGTTTGCTGGGAAGGGGCTGCAGGGGTCTCGCTTGGGGCACGTGTGAGGGCAGCATCCGCTGTCCAGTTGGGAAGAGCCTTCGCAGGGGCGTGCTGCGTCTGACCGAGAGCCAGCTTGGTATCGTGGGGGGGGAGATGGAAGCTTTCTCGTGGCGTTTCCTCCCTGCATCAGCAAACGTTCCGGGTTGTGAACGAGGCGGCAGTGCCGTCTAGGCATGGTGCCCCGTTCTGCCGACGGGGTCTGGGAGCTGGAGACACAGCTCGGACTAGCTGCACCCCTCCGAGCCCTAACGGCCTGGGCTCGGCCTCCCCCCCCTGCGCTCACCCGGGAGGAGCACCGTTCTCCGACTCCCTCGGGGGTCTCGGCGGCCGCACCCAGGCTGTGGAACTCCGTCCCGGCAGAGGCCTGGGTGGCCCCGAGCCTCTCCTCCTTTCACTGGCCCGTGTAAGAGCTGGCTCTTCCGCCGGGCTGCGTTCTTTTGGTTCCCACCATTTTATAGAGAGGTTTTATATTTGCTTTTTTTTTATTTTGTTGTATATTATTGTATTTTGTATTTTAAAATGTTGTATTGTTAGCTGCGCTGAGCTGCAATTGCAGGAAGGTGCGGGTTATAAATAAATAACTATAAATACACCCCGTTCTGTGTCTTGGAGGTGGTTGCGCCCATCATTGAAATCTAGAAATCCCATCTCTTGGGATCCCCCAATTGCTGTGGCAGCCAGAAACTCTTCTGTTTCTGAAACCGCCCTGAGCCACGGGGGAAACTGAAATAAATAAACAATGAAACGGAGCCCCCGCCATTGAGGGTCCGGCCTCCTGCCCAGCCCCGGTCCCCGGCATAGGAATCTGGGCACTCCAGAGAGACGTGGCGCACTGCCCTGGGGCGCGTTGCAGACGTGATGTGCGAGAGCTAATTGAACATGCCTAACTCTGCTTCTTTCCTTCCTCCCCCCCCCAATAGAGCACGACAAGCACCGCCTGTGTAAAAGCGCAGACTACATGAATTTGCACTTCAAAGTGAAGTGGCTGCACAGCGAGTACGTCCGCGATCTGCCTGCCTTCCAGGGGCGAGTGCCTGACTATCCAGCGTAAGTCTCCGTCCCCCACAGCACCGCACTGCCTTGGTGCTGCTGCTCCCGGCGCCCAGATGCACGCACCCCTCTTGTGGTTTGCTTCCTCTGTCCCCAAGCGGCACCGTGTCTCCCTGAGCACTGTCCCCAAAGGCATTCAGCGGGGCGGGGCGGGGCGGACGGTAGAGCTTCTCCTTGGCTCCAGGTTTGGGTGGAGTTGTTCCTGGGGCGACCGTTCATTTAAAATCGGTGAGACGATGCTAGCGATGGGATTGCTTACCTGCGTGTGTGGCTAGGCTGCGGCGAAGCCCCATTCCAGACAGCTCACTAAAGGCCAGACTGAAGCAATGGAAACGCTCCTCCGGATAGAGGCCCCGCTGCCGAGAGCCCATAAGCCAGACCAATCAACCAGAGCCGGAGACGATTGCTTGGGCTCCGTTGAATGGTTTTTGGAGGCACCTGGGGGCAGGGGGGTAGCTAGAATAGGGCCCTCCTCCGTCTCCCGTGCCTGTTAGCCTGGTTCATGGGGCAGGGGTACCGGGAGAGCGTTCTCAGTGGCTGCCCCTACGTTGGGAGACCCCCTTCCCCAGGAGGCTCATTTGAGCCCAAGTCTGGCGACTCCGGGGGCGGAGCAGCACGCAGGGATAGGTGGAGTCGGGTTGGATTTCTGGGCAGGGGATGGGGGAGGGTTTGGGGTAGGACTGCGAGGTGGGGTTGGATGTGAGAAATGGGGAAATGGTTATTGGGTGCGTTTTGTGCGGTGATGGAGTTGGGGGTTGTCTTCGTATTCTACTGTTTTATGGATTGCTTTTACATATGCTGTGAGCTTCCCATCGCCTTTTTATTATGATGATGAGCATTTATATAGTGCCAGCAACGTACCTGGTGGTTTACAGAAAATAAGAGAGACACGGTCCTTGCCTGAGAGCTCACAATCTAAAGACAGGGGGAGACAGGGAAGGGGGAACAGAGGGAGAGACAAGGGATGCAACATTCACGAAGATGCGAGAACTCAGGTACACGTTCTTGGCTTGGTTACAGTAAATAGGAGTTTGCAGCAGGGGATAATTCTGGGTGGGGATGGTTAGCAGGAGTTAGGAAGGGTGGGGTGGAAGAGGTGGGTTTTGAGGAGGGACTTGAGGGGATGGTATAAACATTTAAATAGAATAGAATAAGTGCAGGAGCCTAGGGGCCCCACACGCTTGTAGAAAGCATATGCACACTGGAGCGGAGTGCCCCAGCAGGGCCCGTTCCCCCCTAGCTCCCCCCTGTACATAGTGCAGACACACACTGGAGTGGAGTGCCCCAGCAGGGCCCATTCCCCCCTAGCTCCCCCCTGTACATAGTGCAGACACACACTGGAGTGGAGTGCCCCAGCAGGGCCCATTCCCCCCTAGCTCCCCCCTGTACATAGTGCAGACACACACTGGAGTGGAGTGCCCCAGCAGGGCCCATTCCCCCCTAGCTCCCCCCTGTACATAGTGCAGACACACACTGGAGTGGAGTGCCCCAGCAGGGCCCATTCCCCCCTAGCTCCCCCCTGTACATAGTGCAGACACACACTGGAGTGGAGTGCCCCAGCAGGGCCCATTCCCCCCTAGCTCCCCCCTGTACATAGTGCAGACACACACTGGAGTGGAGTGCCCCAGCAGGGCCCATTCCCCCCTAGCTCCCCCCTGTACATAGTGCAGACACACACTGGAGTGGAGTGCCCCAGCAGGGCCCATTCCCCCCTAGCTCCCCCCTGTACATAGTGCAGACACACACTGGAGTGGAGTGCCCCAGCAGGGCCCATTCCCCCCTAGCTCCCCCCTGTACATAGTGCAGACACACACTGGAGTGGAGTGCCCCAGCAGGGCCCATTCCCCCCTAGCTCCCCCCTGTACATAGTGCAGACACACACTGGAGTGGAGTGCCCCAGCAGGGCCCATTCCCCCCTAGCTCCCCCCTGTACATAGTGCAGACACACACTGGAGTGGAGTGCCCCAGCAGGGCCCATTCCCCCCTAGCTCCCCCCTGTACATAGTGCAGACACACACTGGAGTGGAGTGCCCCAGCAGGGCCCATTCCCCCCTAGCTCCCCCCTGTACATAGTGCAGACACACACTGGAGTGGAGTGCCCCAGCAGGGCCCATTCCCCCCTAGCTCCCCCCTGTACATAGTGCAGACACACACTGGAGTGGAGTGCCCCAGCAGGGCCCATTCCCCCCTAGCTCCCCCCTGTACATAGTGCAGACACACACTGGAGTGGAGTGCCCCAGCAGGGCCCATTCCCCCCTAGCTCCCCCCTGTACATAGTGCAGACACACACTGGAGTGGAGTGCCCCAGCAGGGCCCATTCCCCCCTAGCTCCCCCCTGTACATAGTGCAGACACACACTGGAGTGGAGTGCCCCAGCAGGGCCCATTCCCCCCTAGCTCCCCCCTGTACATAGTGCAGACACACACTGGAGTGGAGTGCCCCAGCAGGGCCCATTCCCCCCTAGCTCCCCCCTGTACATAGTGCAGACACACACTGGAGTGGAGTGCCCCAGCAGGGCCCATTCCCCCCTAGCTCCCCCCTGTACATAGTGCAGACACACACTGGAGTGGAGTGCCCCAGCAGGGCCCATTCCCCCCTAGCTCCCCCCTGTACATAGTGCAGACACACACTGGAGTGGAGTGCCCCAGCAGGGCCCATTCCCCCCTAGCTCCCCCCTGTACATAGTGCAGACACACACTGGAGTGGAGTGCCCCAGCAGGGCCCATTCCCCCCTAGCTCCCCCCTGTACATAGTGCAGACACACACTGGAGTGGAGTGCCCCAGCAGGGCCCATTCCCCCCTAGCTCCCCCCTGTACATAGTGCAGACACACACTGGAGTGGAGTGCCCCAGCAGGGCCCATTCCCCCCTAGCTCCCCCCTGTACATAGTGCAGACACACACTGGAGTGGAGTGCCCCAGCAGGGCCCATTCCCCCCTAGCTCCCCCCTGTACATAGTGCAGACACACACTGGAGTGGAGTGCCCCAGCAGGGCCCATTCCCCCCTAGCTCCCCCCTGTACATAGTGCAGACACACACTGGAGTGGAGTGCCCCAGCAGGGCCCATTCCCCCCTAGCTCCCCCCTGTACATAGTGCAGACACACACTGGAGTGGAGTGCCCCAGCAGGGCCCATTCCCCCCTAGCTCCCCCCTGTACATAGTGCAGACACACACTGGAGTGGAGTGCCCCAGCAGGGCCCATTCCCCCCTAGCTCCCCCCTGTACATAGTGCAGACACACACTGGAGTGGAGTGCCCCAGCAGGGCCCATTCCCCCCTAGCTCCCCCCTGTACATAGTGCAGACACACACTGGAGTGGAGTGCCCCAGCAGGGCCCATTCCCCCCTAGCTCCCCCCTGTACATAGTGCAGACACACACTGGAGTGGAGTGCCCCAGCAGGGCCCATTCCCCCCTAGCTCCCCCCTGTACATAGTGCAGACACACACTGGAGTGGAGTGCCCCAGCAGGGCCCATTCCCCCCTAGCTCCCCCCTGTACATAGTGCAGACACACACTGGAGTGGAGTGCCCCAGCAGGGCCCATTCCCCCCTAGCTCCCCCCTGTACATAGTGCAGACACACACTGGAGTGGAGTGCCCCAGCAGGGCCCATTCCCCCCTAGCTCCCCCCTGTACATAGTGCAGACACACACTGGAGTGGAGTGCCCCAGCAGGGCCCATTCCCCCCTAGCTCCCCCCTGTACATAGTGCAGACACACACTGGAGTGGAGTGCCCCAGCAGGGCCCATTCCCCCCTAGCTCCCCCCTGTACATAGTGCAGACACACACTGGAGTGGAGTGCCCCAGCAGGGCCCATTCCCCCCTAGCTCCCCCCTGTACATAGTGCAGACACACACTGGAGTGGAGTGCCCCAGCAGGGCCCATTCCCCCCTAGCTCCCCCCTGTACATAGTGCAGACACACACTGGAGTGGAGTGCCCCAGCAGGGCCCATTCCCCCCTAGCTCCCCCCTGTACATAGTGCAGACACACACTGGAGTGGAGTGCCCCAGCAGGGCCCATTCCCCCCTAGCTCCCCCCTGTACATAGTGCAGACACACACTGGAGTGGAGTGCCCCAGCAGGGCCCATTCCCCCCTAGCTCCCCCCTGTACATAGTGCAGACACACACTGGAGCGGAGTGCCCCAGCAGGGCCCATTCCCCCCTAGCTCCCCCCTGTACATAGTGCAGACACACACTGGAGCGGAGTGCCCCAGCAGGGCCCATTCCCCCCTAGCTCCCCCCTGTACATAGTGCAGACACACACTGGAGCGGAGTGCCCCAGCAGGGCCCATTCCCCCTAGCATTTGCTGGCTAATGCTAGGAGAGGGCAGGGTTAACGGCTGAGGTCTGCAGTGCCGCTGGTGTACGGCTTTCAGCATGGATCCGCTGCCCCTGACAGCTACAGAACTATTATGGTTAGAACTGGCACCTGGGCACATACTGGTGGAGCATGTTATCTACCACACGCTTTCTAGACACCTGGAGGAGACCGAGATGTTAAAAACGAGCAAGTTCTTCCAGGCGAAGCTCTTCTCCTTTGATGACGAGACTAGTAGATAATGGCGGTGGCCCTTGACTTTGCTAAGGCATTGGACAGAGTCCCACGCTGCAGACTGAAAGTTAGGCTGCTATTCGGTGGATTCACAACTGTTTGAATTGTCTTATCTAGGATGTGGTGATCAGTGGTTCATTGTTGGACTGAAACATATAACAAGTGGGATTCCCCAAAGGTCTCTCCGGGGGCCAGGGATGTTTTAACATTTTCAGCAACTGTTTGGATGGAGAGTATTCTTAACAAATTTGATGGTGAGGCAAAGCTGTGAGGGATTGCAAGCACACTAGAGGATAGGATATGAATTCTAAGTGACTTTGATAAACTGGAAAGTCGGGCTGAAAAACCACCCCCACGCCACCCACCCCAAGATGAAATTCAGTAAAGGTGCATGCAAAGTATTACATGTAGGAGGGAGAAATCTAAAGCCCAAATACAAAATGGGAGAGGACTGGCTGGGCGTGGCACTCCTGGAAAGAATTTTGGGGCAATAGTAAATGACAGATTTAATGAGTCAAGAATGCGATGCAGCCACTAAAATGGTGAACCCCATTTCAGGTCGTGAATAGAATCCTTGTTTGTAAGAGCAGGGAAGTAATTGCTTCTCCCTCCTCCTCTCTGGGCAGGCCTCCTCGAAAGCACTGCATCCAGTTTGGGGAGAATACGGACACGCTCGAGGGGACTTAGAGGAGAGTTATAAGGACGATGTAGGGGATGGAAGGGAGACCTGCAAGGAGAGAGGGAAAGATGAGGGTGTGCTGAGCCTAGAAAAAAGATGGACAAGATTTCATTTTTCAGCTACAGTAAAACCTCATTATAACTTGGGATTTGGTTACCATGTCTCATATAACAGAAACCGCCTTTGATATACCAGGGAGACGGGCTAGCTGTTTGGGATCAATCCCACCCCCCTGGGGAAAGACTCCCTAGACTTGCGTTGTCTAAGGGATAATGACCCATCAGTGCCTGCTGTGTGGCTGTGATGGGTCATGGGCAGCAGCCATTTCCTCTGTCTGTGTCTCCCCATCGGTGGAATGAGGCTAGGCGGGCTTCGTCGCTTTCCTAAAGCATTCTGCGTGGCCGAGGTGGAAAGTGATGTGTTACTAAGCAGTAGTAACGTTTCCTGCTCTAGGCTGCACCCCTAGAACACGCCCATTATTGTGTGTCCCTGGGTGGGCTCCAGCGTGCCGGTGCTGGGCCAGGCTCATTGAAAACACTGAATACGGAATGAAACCTCTTCTTTTCCTCTTGGCAGTAAGCAGCCCAGTACGTTAACTGTAGCCTGGCTCCGTCCCCCGCCACTGTGTTAAACTGCACCCGTGCGTAGGGAAGAGACTGACACGCGATGCTTCCTCTTTAAACCCCGCTGAAATCTTCTGAGACAAAGCAAAGCCCTGGTGCCTGGAGAGCTGCCCTGAGCTTTGCTCTTCCCTGTGGCTGGGAGATGAAACGTCCAGCCTGTCGGGCAGCTGGAGAGAATCTCTCTCGCTTCGGGCGTGTTTCTGATAGTCTGAGATCGGGTTAGAAATTACGGTCAAGATTCATTCAATCAGCTGATGGGTGAACGGGGAGAGAGAGCCAGTAGCCACGTGCCGAGCTTTCTCTTTTTCTCTTGTCGATTGAGTGCTAGTTCCTCCAAAGTCCTAACTTTTTATTTTACCTTTTAAGATAAATGAGGCTTTTAATTTGTTAAAACCCAGCCTCTTTTTTTACCGTAGCCCATTTCTCTCTCTCATTGGTTGGCCTCCATTCGTTTGGGTTTGTTTTGGAGGCTGTTGCTGCTTGGGAACTCGGCGGGGCCCAGGGCAAAACTAACGTGGGGCCCCTGGGGGCCCCCTCTCTCCCCACAGCCCCGCCCCTTGGGGCAGCCTCAGGTAGCCGTGTTCGGGGCTCTGCTGGGTGGGAGTGAGGGCCTGGCTGCAGGGAATGGGAAACTGGAGCTTGTTTTATAGAAACTTCCTGGGGGTTTGAGTGCCTGCTCTAGGAATGCCCTGCCCTGCCCTGCCCAGCCTGACTCACAACTCCCCGTTTCTCTAGCTGAAGCAGCGGCCGTCCCAGCGTTGCCCACCCCAGACAGACAGACAGACAGGCTGCTGCCGGCATTTGACACTGAATCCATTACGACTCCCAAGATTAGCGCGAAGGGTGCGCGCTCGTCTGTGCTGCAGCGTGAAAGTTATTTCCGGCTCCGCAGAGAGCAGTGGGCTTTGCTCGCCCTCCCCTCCCTGTGGAGCGTCTCTCACGTTGTTTCATGTTCTCTGCTAACTCAGGCAGCCCATAATTAGCACCCAGCGTTTGTATAAACTCGGCTGGCTGTTTGTTTGGAGAAGGTTGTAATCTGTTGTCAGGCTCACACAATACCCTTTTTATTGGTTGGCTTTGCACATGGCTGCTCTTGTTTGCAAGCGCTGTGTTGCTGCTCTTACCGTTGCACACAATGGAGCGGCGTAATGAGCTCTCAGCAGATGTTACATTCCAGTGAATCCTCTGTGCTCTGCAGAGAGGCACGGGGGCGTCTGGCCGGCTACGGGATGCTGCAGCACAACCTCGGGGGTCTTCCCATCGGCAGAGAGTTGGGAGGCCCAGTGAGCCATCCCCTGGACAGAACTGGCCCCCATATTTAGCAGAGGTGGGTGGTCTGGGCAGGCTGGGGGTGTTGGGGGCGAGACATTGAGTTTTCTGGGGCAGTTCCATGCTGTTCCCTTTTGGGGATTCGGAGAGCTTTGCTCTTTCTGTGAAGAGCTGGCATCTTTCAAGGGCAAGAATTCTCCTTTCCCTCCCCTCAACACCACTTCTAGTTCTATTTTTAAAAACAAACCAAGCAGTCGGGTAGCAGCAGAATGGTTCCCTTTGGGGCACTGGCTCAGGCCTTCATCCACACAGTAGCTTTCAGAGGCGAGAGGAGTGGCAGCAACGGCAAGACCGTGGGAGACCATTGTCATGGTAGAGAGGAGATGGATCGAGCGATTGATTGACTGAACTTTGCAGCACACCCTTCCCCAAAGGTTTAGAGTGGGTAACAACATAAAAAAGGTACACGAGTATAAAATATACATAAATAAAACTCATAAAAATATAAAATCCCCCTTAAAACAACTCCCTGACCCCTATCCCCACCTGCTAAATGCCCAGCCAGATGAATAGGTCTTGCCTTGTCTCTGTAAAATACTCAGGCTTTGGTGAACCCCCAGGGGAAGGGAGATGGCAGGGGTTATGCCAGGCCCAGGTATGGAGCAGAAAGAGCAGGAGATGGCATCGGACAGCCCAGCATGCTGGGTAGGGAAGGTTGAAGAGCTACCACTCGAATACAGGAGGCAGTATCGCTGTCCTTACCAATATGGGCCCGTACAGATGTGTCTGCCTGAGCGTAAAAGTGAGGATACTGCGGTCTTGTCCCAGGAAAGAGAACATTGAGCTGAATCCCATAGTGGGGTTTCCGCCTCTTACCTGCTATCTGACAGTAACCTGGTAAACGGAGGGAGAAGGAGGGTTGCTGTTGCCCCCTGGGGGTTACCGGTAGCAATACCCCAGAGGCCTCGGCTGTAACCTGCTGTCCTGGTCTCTCTAACCCACAGCTGGTTTGAGCAGTTTGTGATGCAGTGGTTGGCCGAGAACGAAGATGTTTCTCTGGAGTTCATGCACGGAGCCCTGGAGAGAGACAAAAAGGACGGGGTACGTATGTACTGGGAGCTGCGCCCAGGGGTCCGTTCTGCGGCGTGAGGGGAAACTGCAGTTCAAACACCGAGGGGGGTGACCCATGAGAGCAGCTCACTCACTGTGAGACAGGGCCTGCCAGTCCTCCTGAGCCGTGTTTAGCCTAGTGGGGGAGATCGGAGCAAGTCAGTGATCTGTGCCAGCAAGAGGGTGGGCCCTTGTTTCCTGTCTCCCCGTGCCTGTAAGCGATGTAGCTGAAAGACAAGAAATGAGCAAACTTAATCCAGCCACGACGTGATCCTGTTCTTCTTCCTCTTCGTGGTGTGGCCCCACAGGAGGAAGAGATCCCTTCTGGGTTGCTGCAGTCTTGGCTCATGGGTCTCTATTCAGACTGCTTGCTGCTGTGCAGTCCCCTTCCCTCGTAGCGGACAAAGAACACGCTTTGCTAAACACTACGGCGGTCTTCGCTTTGGTCCCTTCCCCGTCTAGGCTGAGATTCCCAAAGACGATTATGGGGTTTAGGCCCCCAGGTTCCCCGTGTTCTCCCTTATTAAACACAAATCTTAAATTTGGAGTTGGTTTGGTGCTGGGTGTTAAAGGAAACAAAAGTCGTTTAAGTGCACACGATGGAAATCCTTCTATCTGGAGGGGCCTGGGAAATGGTAGCTCCTTCTCCAGCCTTATTGAGACGCGAGCTTGTTTTGTCTTGTGCTTAGTTCCAGCAAACGTCGGAGCACGCTCTGTTCTCCTGCTCGGTGGTGGATGTCTTCACCCAGCTCAACCAGAGCTTTGAGATCATTAAGAAGCTGGAGTGTCCGGACCCAGTCATCGTAGCTCACTACATGAGGAGGTTTGCCAAGGTAACAAACCCAAGCATTTCACTCTCCGGCAGGATTTACCTGCAGGTGCTTTGGAGAATCCTGACTGTTTAATCTTCTCCGTTTGATGTTGCCTTCATTATTGTGCTGCCTCCGTGCCACGCTGGGGGATGATTGTAACCGTGCCGGTCTCTTTGCAGACGATCGGGAAGGTGCTGATGCAGTACGCCGACATTGTGTCCCGGAGTTTCCAGTCCTTCTGCTTCAAGGAGAAACTGGTGAGTGACTGCTCAACCTTCCTCTGCAAGAAATCTAGGCAGCCATGTTAAACTAGCAGGGGGAACACCCTCCTCTTGGGCCTGAGCTGGCCCCCTAGCACACGTACTAACCATCAAGCCTGCTTTTGAAGGGATTGAACTTTTTGCCCTTCTCTAAAATAAATGGAAGGTTTTGCTTGATGTGCCGTTCCTGCCCCGGAGGAGTTTGGCTATCCCTAAGCAGCTAGAACACGTGTTCCAAATACTCGTATCTTTGCTGGTTGTGCTCGGAGATCCTCCCTTTTCCCCCACCGTCGGTGCCGCACGGCGCGCACACTTCAGATCTTTGGAAGCAGACAGAGCTGGCTTGTTTCTGTTGTGGCTCTTCAGTGCCCTGTTGCTCTAGTGTGTTGTAGCCAAGGCAGTCTCTGCCTCGTTTGAGAAGGGGTAGCTTCCTCTCCCCACCACCCATTCTGAGTCCAGCTTCTCGACCCAGCTCTCTAGGCAGCTGTTGATGGCTTGATTGCGGAGTTTTGATCCAGAAATGCTTTGGAGCCTCTGGGCCTGCGCTCGTCTTCCCTTGGCAACCCGTGTTAGCAAATGTTATCCTCCTCCTTGTCGTTCATGATTTCCTGTTTTCTTTCCTTGACACTGCTGAGCACTGGGGCTCCGGGACCCCAGCAGCATGGAGCTGAGCTTCCATTCAGTGCTCCACCCTCTTGTCTTCCTGCTTGGCAAAATAACTCCAGTTGCTTTTGCTGCTCTGGAAGCATCAAACAGAAGTAGCCCTGCTGAAGCATTTTAGAAGCTCTCTAAAACCGCCTTTTCTTGCTGCTGCAAGTGCTAACCGTTTGGGCAGGTCTCGTTGCCTTTTCCCTACGAAGATTGTTATTACCTTGGGGGAATGTGATAAGAGGCTTCACCTCAGCCATTCCCAAATGTTGAAGCTCTATGTAGTTTTGATGGGTGATCCTGACCCAGCCGCTGTATCACCGCCTGCCAGCAGCGGCTATACAGTCGGCACCTGTCACTGTTTAGAAGGAATTACACGCTGTTGCTTCAATTTCCCTGTGCACAGTGTGACGGATCTGCTTGAGCGCTGGCTCTCTGAGCAGGCTCTGCAGAGCACCACGGCCCTTGCTGCTGGCTGGTAGAAATCCTTTCCCTGACTCAGGAATCCTAGAATCGGAGGGTTGGAAGGGGACCTCGGGGGCTATCTAGCCCAGCCTCCAGGCAGGGGTCGGTATTCCAGACCAAACCCACGAAGTGAGCCCAGTTAAGAGGAATGAGAGGTTCTCTTCTCTCTGGGATCAGCCTTCCATAGGCCAGACCCTGTCCGCTAGGGTTCCTTGGTGGCTGTCAGGGGACGGGGTGCAAGGGGGTGATGGCCAGCAAGGAACTAGGGAACCCAACCTGGGGAAGCAACAGGGAACTAGGGGAGCAACGGAGAACCAAAGACAAGGGACTAGGGAACCCGAGCTGGCGGAGCAACAGAGAACTGGAGACAAGGGATTAAGGGAACCCAACCTGGGGAAGCAACAGGGAACTAGGGGAGCAGCGGGGAACCAAAGACAAGGGACTAAGAGAATCAGAGCTGCGGGAGCAACAGGGAACTAGGAGACACAGACACAACACAGA
The DNA here is from genome assembly GCA_003113815.1 of Sphenodon punctatus. Taxonomy (NCBI): domain Eukaryota; kingdom Metazoa; phylum Chordata; class Lepidosauria; order Sphenodontia; family Sphenodontidae; genus Sphenodon; species Sphenodon punctatus. The sequence continues at coordinate 311,845 of QEPC01005668.1, read as the reverse complement.
AGTGTAAATTTAGAGCCATACAACTATAGACGTGGGTGAGGCAAGAGTCAGGGACAGATTAGAAGAGCGGGAACATAGACCTTAGAGAGACGGGGGTGGGGGTGCGGGGAGAGGGGAATCCCTACACCAGAGCAAGACCCCCACAAGGCCACCCCACAGCAGGTGTAAGAACAAGGTAAGAAACTGCTAATGAGAAACAGGTGGACAGGAGTCAAGAGGGCAAGACAATCAGCGCTACCAGGAGGGGAAAGGGGGAACAGAGCCAGAGGGGGCTAGACAAGAAATAGGCCAAAGAGCTGTAGACCAAGAGGCTGGAAGACAGACGGACAGAAGGCAGACAGGATCACAGTCCGGAGCTGATGTCCCACAGCTTGCAATTGTTCCCATCGGGCCTTTTATCCTGCTGGGAGCCAATGAGGAATCCAGGGGGGAGGAGTCAAGCAAGGCAAGGCACTGGCAATAAAGGGGAATGTTATATCACGCCCGGCCATCATGTGGGGCTGGGGAAGCTTCCCCACCTACCAAGGTCAGGGTCACAGGTTCAAGCCTGGATGCTGACAGTGGCAAACGGCAGGGACGTAAGCAGAAGAGATTATTTCCCCTTCCCTGGTGTGTGAATTGGCTTAACTGTCCCCACTGCAGCCTGTTGCTTCCATCGGCCGTGGGCCTAGCTCTGTGCTGGCCAGATGAGGCTGGGGGCAGCTGGGACACATTGAGGGAAGATGGATTTGGCCCATCTCCAGCTTGCAAAGAGGAGCTTTCCTTACCACCATGATCAGCCTGGCGGCTGCAGCTGCAGCTACTCTTTGCTCAGATGAGACGGTGGGGCTAGGCAGGCGCTGGTGGTGCCATGGGAGCTCCAAGCCGGCGTGGCGCGGTTGGTAACCAGGCTTTGCTGTGTGTTGTCTCCCACAGCCCTGCATCCTGATGAACAACATCCAGCAGCTGAGGGTGCAGCTGGAGAAGATGTTTGAGGCCATGGGTGCGAAAGAGGTAAGAGCACGAAGGGGCGGTTTGTTCTACCCGTCGGCGCTGTGTGTCCGAGAGCACTGAGCGTGTTGGCGGCTTCCGAGAGGGGGAGCGGGAGTGGGGCCGGGCGGGCGGACGGACCGGTCAGGCCATCGTTTGTGTAGCAGCCGGTGAAGGCCCAACCCAGCCAGCCTGTGTGTTAACGTCCTGCGTGGGAGCGTTCCCGCTGGCTCCATAGAGCGGCTCTCGTGGGCCGGGCCAGAGCAGAGCAGGAAGCACCTGGCAGAATTCCATTCCTAAGGCAGGTTGGGACGCTTCCTCCCGGCGCTCGCCCAGCAGCGGGAGCTGGCCCAGAGCACATGCCCCCCAAGCGGGAGGGTGCCAGGGAAGGGCAGCAGCATGGGGTGGGGGGCTGGCGTGGGCCGGGCTTCTGGTCGGAGAGCTTGCCTCCCACGCGGGCTAAGAAGGGGGTTGCTGCGTCAAGTGTTTGGAGCCGTTCTGTCTCCATCAGAGTCAACAGCAAAACCCCCATGGATTTCAATGGCACCAGGATTTGACCAGATCATTTATTCGTCAGATTTTGTTTCCAAAGTGTCGAGAAGCTTTGCTGAGGTAATCTCTGTGTCTTTCTCTCTCCCTTGCTTTTCAAGACTCAGGATGAAGAAGGAAAGGAGGCCCCTGACACTGTTAGAAAAATTGGTTTCTTATATGGCCTTAGGGCTTTCCCTTTAGCTGCTAGTCGCTTCCCCCCTGTAGCCAGCAGCACCGAGGGGGCAGGGGGCACGGCACGGCACGGCACGGCCATGCACCTTCCCTCTGCCGCGCTGTTCCCCCAAGTGTCTGGTGCCCAGTGGCCGAACTCCTGCAAGTGGCTAAAAACATCGGCAGAATCTTTCACTAACCGAAGAGGGGAGGGAGAATGTTTCTCCAAATCAAATGGAACCCCTTTTGGGGGGCTCCCAGAGAGAGCAAGAGTCTGTGTGCAATAAACGGAAATGGACAGCAAATTGCTGCTGGCATGTTGCTTTTGTCAAGAAATTAAGAGGCAGGATCATGTTCTCACTGAGAACTCAACCCTGGGGCAATTGATCGGTGAGGAAATAATGTGTGTTAAAAAAAAAAATGTAAAAAGAGAAACATGACTGCCCATGCACAAAATGGCCACCGCCCTTAACCAAAATGGCGACGACGCTATCGCTGCCATCTTGGTTAAGGGCAGAGGTTCTTTTTCACATGCACAAAATGGCCCAATGGGCATAGGCGTCCGTCTGTCTGTCCTTTTCTTGCCGAGAATTCGGTGAAGAAATCCTGGTGCTCGGTTTGTGCTGGGATTTGGGTGAGAGAGACTCACCTTAGGTGAGATCTCCCTTCAGTCCAAATATAGATTAAAAATCCAGGCCATGATTCAGGATTTGCTTACTCTGGCGTAGTCCCATTGCAGCCCAGGGGAACTACTCGGAGTAAGGGGTTTGTGGATCACGGCCCATCCTTAAAATGGGGAGGGTGGGCTTTCAGAGTTCAGCCTTCTGCCCTGTCCAGAGTCTAGTCGGCAGGGAAGCGCCAGCCTCCTCTGCGCTAGGGCGGGAAACCCTTTCCGTGCACTCTCCAGGGGCCGCAGGTGCAGGGGCCGCTAAGAAGGGGAAGGTCCAGACCACAGATCTGTCCTCTCTCCTCCCTTCCCCTGAGCTCAGTCATTCAGGGCTTGGGGGTAGGAACTGGATACAGCAGGCCCGCCTTACACCTTGCTGAAGTGTCTGAACGCTTTCCCTGAGCTGCCCTCACAGAAGGGGGGACTCTACAGAAATGTTTGCTGAGCCAGGCCGCCTGCTACTAGGGGTTAAATAAAAGCTTCTCTCTTTGCTGCATCTTGCTGCTCTGAGAGGGGCTCATTCAGGCTAGGACACGGCCCTGGCATCCCTCTGCTTGTAGAATCAGAGGAGAGCAGCAGCAGAAAGCCAGGCAGCCCCGACTCCGAGTCCCTGAATGCTGATGGCTCTGAGAACTAGCAACCATGGAAGAAATGGGATGCAAGGAAGGGTTGCGTAACTGGACTAATGTTTGCCCGATTGCAGCGGAAAGCTGCTCCGGGAGTGAAAGCTGCCGATCAATGCTGCTTAGCCACTTTCTCCAACGGCCGCTGGTCACCGAAACACTTCATTCCGCTTGTGCCTGAAAGATGCAGTGACGATGTCCCCACTGCTGTCCTCTCGGTGTGTCCTGCTGTGGGTCGCTCCCTCAGCAAAACCCCTTGTATTGCTAGTGTCAAGAGTGGCTGCGCTCGTGCGGGATAAGTGCTTTCTGCTAGTTGCTAGTGTCAGGCCTTGCTCGTGCTTAGCGGTCAGCGAGACCGTAGAACCGCTTTCCGAGCCAGTCAGTTTGTGCAGCTGGAAATGTTTCTCTCGCCCAGTGCAAAGCTTTGTGTCTCACGTGCGTTTCTGGCATGTCTGTTAGAGCCGTAGGCACAGCCCATCGCGTGTGCCCAAAAGGGCGTGGCCCTGGCTGTGTGATCGGAATCTGGTTCCGTGGGCCTCTGGCTGCTTCAGCTCCATTCTGCTGTCTGGGCTGCTCCAAGCGTCTCTTGCTCTGTGTGTGTGTGCGCGCGCTAAATTTGCAGCCTCAGCGTTACCTTCCGAAAATTAAACTAGCCCAAGCAGAGTTTTCTGGGTTTAGAGGTTGAGTTTAGTGCCCTGACATCAGAGCTAGAAGCTTGGGCTTGTAGCATCACCTCACCAGGGGTGTAGCTAGGTTAAATACAGCCCTGGGGCGAGTCAAATGACTGGGCCCCATACCGACCTCCTGAAAGCCAGGTCCCTGGGGCACCAGTGGCCTCTAGCTGCCCCCCCACACCCCTAGACCAGAAACATCCCCTTCCCAAAGTTGCTTTTATCTCTGTCCTTGAAAGATCCCAAGAGAATCATCCCCAGATTGCAATGTTGGCATCTAGGGAAACCGTGCTGGACCATGCACAGAGGGTCCCCCTCGGCGTTCTGGGTAGTTAATTTGTTGCTGCTCAAGGGAAAGCTACGTTGGAACCAGAGGAATGCAGAGAATATCGCTCCAGCCTCTGAAAACGGAGTGTTTTGGAAACTTTTTCTGGGAAATAATGTTTGGAGATGACTTTTGGTGGCATAAACCATCGCTTTGAAGGTGTTGCGTGGTGCAAGGAGGCACCCCCGTGGTGCTGCTGCAATTCTAATAATAATGATTAGCATTATTAATAAAGCTGCAGCAGCGTGCCTGCCAGTGGAGCAGCCCTAAGGAGTCTTGATTAGAGCCAGGTGCCTGCTGTGAAGGATTTGCAGTCTGGAGAGCGGGAGTGGAGGAGTTGCTAGTGACGGGGGTGAGGAGGAGGAGACAGGGTCGTGAGGAGCTGGGGAGGGATTGGAGGTTGGGAGGAGGGGGCCGAGTATCTCGGCCATGGGAGCAAGGGCCATCGTTTTGGCGTGAGTTTGAAATAAACTGCCTAACTCTCTCATGGCTTCACGCTCGAGCATCAGGAGACTGTTGCCAATTCCCGTCAGGGCAGCGAGTGCTCATTCATGGCATCCCACCCACGCGCACCGCACTCCTCGAACTGGGTTAGTGCAAGCAGCCTGACAAGGAGCAGCGTCATTCTGCTTCGAGTTGTCAGAGGGGACTTTGCGCGGCCCACCCATAGCCTTTCCTGGCCTTCCCGGAGCTATGAAATCATCTCGTCTCTGTGCTGCCCTGCTCACTGGGCTCTGGAAGCCTGGTTACTACAGCCCGCAGAGTCTGGGCTGCCTGGGGTAAATCCTGTCATCTGCTGAACCTGGAGAGGACATTGTTGAGCAGGAGCCTTGACCTTCAGTTCTCATGCCTTCAGCTGTTAGCTAAGCTCTACGGTTATTGTGCCAAATAAAATATTTCCTCCTTTGCGTTCAGCAAGAGTACTTCCATGTCTTGAGCGTCCCCTCTCTGGGGGAGCCCAGGACAGCTGTGAAACCACCAGGGCTAGATCATCAGAGCTGTGGGAAAGCCCTTCCTATTTTACTGGGCAAGTCATGCGACCTCTCTCTTCTTTGGTTCCCGTTGTGCGACTCGATACTGAGGCTAATCCTGGTTTCCTTCCTACGCGTGTGGAGTCTCCATTCATTCTTTGTACTCCACGTTGAGAAGCTTGCTGGTGGGCCGTGGGCGTATCGAGTGGGTGGGCTTTTTTAGACTCTGGGCAGTTCTTTGACAATTTGGGGCACCGTGGAGTATCTTCTCTCATGTTTTGTCCCACAAGGACTCGAATAGAAGCTTTCTTTCCTGGTACCGCGTGCACGCAAGCTTGGGCGATGGGAAAGGCGCTCTCCAGCAATTGGTCCCAGTAATGTGTGTCACTGAGCTCGGTGCTGGGACTAGAGTCCCAAGGAGAGACTTCTTTCGCCACCACCTCCGAGAGCATGGCTCTTTCCTTGCACCACTCGCAAACTACAAGTCTGAAGGGTCCCTTATTCTAGCTCATCTTCTGCAGATCTAGTGTGCGTGGCAGCTCGAGAAGAGCACTTGGTACCGGCCCCTGCCAGCTTGTACTAGCGAGCAGCCAATGCTTATTGCAACCAGCAATGCGGTTGCCTGCGATGTATCGGTGAGTGGAGGGCTGGTTCCTCTGCTGTGACTGGCATTCCCACCCCGTGGAGTGGGGAGGGGTGAGGAGCAACAAGAGAGCCAGCTTGGGTTGGGGGAACCTCTGCTTCTCCTATTGGAGTTCTAGAGGCAGAAAGTCGCTGACTCATTTGGTGCCTTTATACATATCCAGGTAATTAAAATATCCACTCTTTTCATATAGCAAGTTCCTCCCCATGGGCAGCTTCTAAATCCTAAGACTCTTAAGTAAACAGCCAGCAGCGATTTCTTTTCCTCTTGTTCCTGATCTGAGAGAGTGGTTAGTGCACTTGCTAGCCCTTAATCAAGTCTGGATTGTCTGTCAGCTTACTAGAAAAAAAAAAGAATGAATCCCTCTCCCCTCTTCCCATCCCCCCGTCTCCGAGGCTCCGCTAAGCACCGTTTCAGCCTGCAGTCTGGTAGCGTGACCTCCCGTTGTGCTTTATTCCTCTCTAGCTGCGGGCTGGAATTTTCCATAGATGCAGAAACTCTTGAATCCTTCCACGTCCACCTCATTGGTCCAGCCTGCAGCTTAATCCTTAACTCTCCAACATGCTGCAGGATTCTGCCTAGTTTCTCAGGTCCCTAGCACCTTGAGTTCATCTGGGATCTCTCTGCCCAAAGTGCTGTACAAACGGCCACTGATCTCCTGGCCTCAGTGTCCTGCTGAAAGATGGTGGCCAGCCGGCCGGCACAGGTGGGGATGGGCCAGCTCTTATGGCATGTGCCAAGAGCCCGGTGCTGTCTGTACCGTAGGAACCGGTTGGGGTGTCTGCCTTGCAAGGCTGTGAGGCTTCTGCTGAGAGCCAGTTTTCCAAGTCTAGCATGCACAGCTGGGGCCAAACTTCTATTATTATTATTATTATTATTATTATTATTATTATTATTATTATTATTATTAACAAACATTTATATAGCGCCAGCAGTGTACCTGGTACTTTACAAAGTAATAAAATAGACACGGTCCCTGCCCCTAGGGCTTACAATCTGAGAGACAGGAGCTGGGGGAGAGACTTAGGAAGGGGAACAGAGGGAGAGACAAGGGGTCTAACATTCATGAAGATGCGAGGTCTCA
>QEPC01005668.1:280572-303592 GCA_003113815.1 Sphenodon punctatus | reverse complement strand
ACAGAGGGAGAGACAAGGGGTCTAACATTCATGAAGATGCGAGGTCTCAAGTGCACGTACTTGGCTTGGTTACGATGAGAATGACAGCAGGCAGGTCCATGTGGCAAGGATAAGGGTAAACCTGAACGAGGAGGGAGCACCAAGCAAAGGTTTAAATGAGCCTGTATCTCAACTCCAGGGGTGTCGAGGAAAGGGATTCATGCTTGGGGAGGAGGTGATGGAAAGTCTGGACTGTCTGGGCCTATTGTCTTTACCAGCAGGCTAAGGTGCCGGTTTGAACTAAAACAGCCCCATAGAATCTCTGTCTTGCACACGTCTGCCCTTTAGTGTGTGTGCTACTGGGGTGTGTGTGCTGCTACTGGGGGGTGCTGCACCTGGGGGGTGAGGGGCACAGCGACCGATGGGGAGAGGATCAGCCCTGCTGGGTCAGGCTGGCGTTGGTCCATCTAGGTCGGCGCCCTGTCTCCTGCAGGATAAATAGATGACCAGTGGTCCAGCCTCCAGCAGCCAGAGGTTCAGGGATGCTCTCAGCTCAAGGCTGCACTGCTGCTGAGCATCCTCACACACTGTCCCTCTCGTGTAGCAGAGCGGGCACCCATAGTGGGTGGCTTTGTTGCCCCAAACAGGAGCGGAGCGCCCCATCACTGGTGAATTTGGCTCTTCCCAGCTTGAGACCCTTGCAGAAGAGCCCAGCCAAGTATTCTGTGGGGCAGCCTCTCGGGGGGCATTGTCTGGCAGCGCAGCGCCCAATGGAGAGACCGTTACACCGATGGTGAGGTCAGGGTCCCATGCCCTTGTCCACTACAAGGTCAGCAATGTCACAGAGGCACAGGGCAATGGACAGCTAACCTCGACCTTCCAGCTAAGCTTTCTCCTTTTTGTCCCCAGCTGGACCCAGAAGCCAGTGACAACCTCAAAGAGCTGCAGGTGAAACTGAACAACGTTCTGGATGAGCTGAGCGCCGTGTTTGGTAACAGGTGAGCGCCCCCGGCCCCACGACCTATAGAAATGCCCGCCCTTCCCGCTCCCCTTGCATCTCCCATCAAATAGAGAGAGGGAGATAAAAGTATTACGCATGTTAGGCAACTGCTCAGTGTTTTTCTGTTTCAATCTCCAATCCCTGGCCCATCACACGAGACCGCGGGAAGAACGGAGAAATGTTCCGCGATTCACCCATTGCTTTCCGAGACCGTAATGCAAGAGCCTCTGAGCTGTGAAATGTATTTGGATTGCAGATATCAGTGATCTCTTGCTAGCAGCATTGGCTGGCTGGCAGAACGTAACCTGCTCAATCCTCTGAAAGCATTAATATTCGAAGAGCAACATTTACTGTTGAAACATTAAATTTTCTATTAAAGTATGAAACAGCTGAGTGGTTCCTATTGCTAAAGGAGTATTGCAATGGGATGGCCGTGGCCTAGGATTTGTGATTGACACTGGGATTCAGGGCTCTATTGTTACAGTGGATGTGGCTGAGGAGGGGGTAGGTGCTGTGAGGAGCAGCAGCAGGCTGGCTTCCTAGCTCCTGGGAGAAACTTAGTTTCCCGGTGATGGTTTTCCTGCACCTCGACAGTCATGGCCAAGGCAGGGTGTCCCTGGGAGCAGAATGTCCCCCTGCTGATCCAGTCCATTGGGCTTCGAAAACTCTCAGGTTGTGTCCTGTGATGCAGCCGGTACAGCGGAGCTTGCACCCCTTCTCCCCTTCCTGCTGGGGGCCGGGAGCCAGGCACGCTGTCGGCCTTGCTCCCGGGACGGTACAGCTGCATGCTCAGTGTACGGAGCGCTCCCGCCACAGCAGCAGCAGCAGGAGATGGAACAGTTCAGGGGCCGAGTCAATAACATCCATAATTAGGTGGTGGCTGAGTGAGAAGCAGGTAATCAATGGGTGAGCGCTGCTGTCTGTTGGCCGCCTTCATGGTGCCAGGGTGCCAAGGCAATTAGGGGAGAATCTTGGCATTAGGAAATGTAATTGAAAGCGATTATGCAGCATCTCTGCACCCAGGCAGATGCCAGAGAGAGCAAGATGAAGCAGCCAGCTGGGTCATTTCTTTGAAGGGTTGGTAGAGATGTGCCTCAGGAATTGCTGTGAGCCGCGCAGGCAGCGTCCTCTCCCCGGGGCGTGATATAATGAGAGGGAGACGCTCCCAGCCTGCAGGCTGCACTCGCCTCTGACCACCAGGGAATCTGGGCCTGGAATTCTTGCATCCTCTCGTGATGAGCAAGACATTTAATTCCTCTCTGCTCTTGCTGTGGGGCTACAAATCGAATCCTGAGACATACATTCCGTTTTGATGTCCCCACTTGGTCATAGGATTGTAGTATTGGAAAAGGGGCTTCAGGGGCCATCCAGTCCATCCCCCTACTCCGGGGGGGTGGGGGGGACCGTCTTTAAAATGTCCCGTTTCCTGTCTCTTGGGTGAGAACACCCTAAGGGAGCAAGCCAGCATAGCAGCCCGCTGGGACAGAGCTGTGTGAGTACAATAGGCACTGAGTTAAATCCAGGCTCCAGCCTGGGCGAATCTCCGGGAAAGGAATTCACTCCCGAGGCTTGCGTTGAACTTTGCATCCTGCAGACAAGTCTCTTCTCCTGCCCCCCTCCCCCTGTAACAACAGACCTACCAGATACTGGCCTTTCTAGATGCCCTGGGCTTCCAAAACTGCCCAGCCAGGGAATAGGGCCACCCTGGGACAGGGATGGGGTCTCCACACACCGTCTCTTGGAGCCTAATCCACGTTAAAGGCAGCTGGACTGGAGCCTTTCCGGCAGAAGGCTCTGGATTCCTCTCTCAAAGGAGGCCAAGGGGAGCCCTCCTCTTGGTCCCACTGCCCCCCTGTGCCATAGCATTCCCTCCCCTCCCCTCCCTGGTATGCAGCGGGGAAAGCTCACCTTCTCTGATTACAGCTAGAGCAACCTGGGGGACAGACTGCCTCTGGCGGCTTCTAAGAAGCAGTGCAGCCTAGTGGATACAGTGCTGGGCTTGGATCTGGGGCTGGTTTACACTTTGCTGGGAATTGCAGTTCTGTAGAAAAGGGTTTAGCGCATGGATACTCGGCCTTGTAGCTGGAGCCTGGGCAGGATCTGCCCTTGATCCTCAATCCCCTTTGCACGCCTTCTGGTCTCAGGAAATGCCTCCCAAACCAACGTGCCCCTCAGCAGAGTCCCCCTCTGACTAGTGGAACGCTCCACGTGCAGGGAAAGGCTGCCATAGAAATCATAGTCACGCTTAATCAATATTATTAAATCATTCAAATGTACGTTTAGCTGCAGGTTTACGCAGGGGCTGTCAGAGGAAGGCGATGAAACTGAAGAGAGAGAAAGGCGGGGGGGGCAATGGGAGGGAAGTAATGCTGTGCGGGGAACAGGGAGGGACTCGCTGCAACCCTGAGAGAAGGCAACAGAACAGGGAACCGAGAAGCTAAACAAATCCTGCCCGCCCGCCCGCTCCTTTAGGAGTTGTGCAAGGAGAGCGTGCTCGTTCCAGCCTAGCTATGGGTCTCCTCTTGGCTCGGCACGCTGACTGGCTCGGCTCGGCGCGCTGACCGGCTCGGCTCGGCTCGGCGCGCTGACCGGCTCGGCTCGGCGCGCTGACCGGCTCGGCGCGCTGAAGTCGGTGAGAACGGCTGAGTTTCTGGAAACCCAGACACCTTGTTTCGCTGCCTTAATGGAGATGAAGGGACCTCTCCCCGCCCCCTTCCTGGAAATCTTATTCAGAGCCCTTGCGGGTCACGTTTTCCGATCTCTTCATGAGATCAGCAGATGAAATGCCCCAAGTGTTCCCCGGCACCAGCAGTCGGGAAGGGGCCTCTCTCTGTCCTGAGCTGATGCTCTGAAGGCTCCGCTGCCGCACTCGGCACGGAACCGCAGCTTGGTTAGCCACGGTAATTGACGCTGATGCTGTCTCCCGTTAGTGACTGTGACGAGTGAATTTGCATCGTGGTGCAGCAGGGTCTCCGCCGTCTCCCTGTGGCAGCAAGTTGGAGGCGATTGGGACGCGCTAACAGGCTGCCTGTCATTTGGCTAGAGGCAGATCTCAGGCCTTGCTAGCTTGCCGTGGCGTAACATGGGCTGAAATGTGTGTGGGATGCTGACCCACTGAAGTCCCGCCACCCCCCATGGCCCAGGAACTGCGAGAGGAGGAAACCTGCGAGGAACACGTCCCCGATGTCCCGTCCCCCCCCCGTGCAATTGCTTGTCTGCTGGGCTCCGAGATGAACTACTTGTGTCTCTCTCTGCCGCGCACTGGAGCTTGGTACCGGGGCTTAGCCGCCGCTCCTCCTGGAGTCCTGAGAGAACTGGGAGCAGCAGTAGCACCTCCAGAAGAGAGGCCAGTGTCCCGAGTTCCAGTTAAGGGGATGCTTTCTCTGCAGCTGTAACCAGGCTGTATATGAGGGTGTAGTCTCGCTACTGATGCTCTGTACAGCAGTCTGTGTTCACAGCGCGCACACACACACACGCACACACACACATCATCTTCTTATGTTTGAAAGAAAAACAAAGTCCCTCAGCAAAGGAAGCCAGAAGAGGGAGCCAGGCAGGGATGGGAAGGCACAGAATTAGCGCGTGCGTAGGTCCCGGGTTTCTGCCCCCGCCGGAATAACGGTGCCCTCTCTCCCCTGTGCCCAGTTTCCAGAAACGCATCAACGAGTGCATGAAGCAGATGTCGGACATCCTCTGCCAGGTGAAGGGGACAGGAAATATCCCTGCGAATGCCAGGAACACCGTGGCACAAGACGCGGACAACGTCCTCAGGCCTTTAATGGACTTCCTGGATGGAAAGTAAGGAGTGAAGCATGGGCCCATACAATGAATAGCAGCCTGAGGGCAGGGACATCCCCCCCCCCTTTATCCGGCACTGGAGAAGCCGTTACAAGGGCAGGTTTGCTTCTCGTTGGGGGGAAAAGGAGAGTTCTGGGTAAGAGTTTCTAACATGAAAGCACGTGAACTGGCAGGTTTCCTGCCGTGAGACTCGGTGTGGTTCTACCTTTCCCCTCTGAATGTGGAGAGGGGCCGTGTGCGGCAGAGCCAGCGTCTAGCCAGAGTAACCTCTTGGCATCCTTACCCTGGCTAGTCCAAATGGCCGGGCCCCCTCCCTGCGCTGGGAGGATGGCCGTGGGGAAGTAGTTAGTCTCTCCGAGAGTGAAGAAATGAAGCTCTTTCCAGCAGTTTTCTCTTCCCACCAACTATTTATTTATTTAATAATTGATATCCTGCTCCCTCCAGCCTTTGTGTGAAAACCATGTCTTTGCTTCCGAGTTCACACAACATTGTTGCTGCTGCTGCTTCTCCCGCTGCTGAGGTTCTTTATCTCACTCTGCGGCCTCAGTTCAGACTAGGAAATAGGGTCCCTTCTGCAGCTTCCCTCGTTCTATTCAAACAACCAGCGCTACCGACACCACCTTCCTTGCTTTTCCTGTTATCGCCACCTCCACGTTCAATGTGAGCCTTCCTCCTCAGGCCTCTTTCCTCCCCTGCTCCTCCCAGTGCCACGTGCCTCCTTCCACGCCGGGAGGGATGCCTTCCTCGGGCTCAATGCACAACTTTATCATAAGGCCTGAGGTCAGAGACTGCCGCCACGACGACCTCCTGATTCTTCCTGTCCCTGCTCAGACTGTGAGCTCTGAGGATTCCTGCTTTGCTGGTGGAGCCCTGGGCCTCCTTGCAGACACTGAGCTACCATGGTATCCACAATTCAGCTAGCGAAGTAGTGCTGCACGATTGTGAAGCTCAGAGATCCTGTTGTGGGCAGGGGTTGGTGGATGAGGGGAATAGAGAGAGGGTTTGCAAAGGGTCTCTGACTGCAAAGCACAAGAGGTTCGTTATGAAAATTCTTCATCAGACAAGGCATTAAACTTCCCCCTTGCCTGGACATTGTATGTTTGCTGTCACCGCTTTGTTTGAACCCCTCCTGTCTGTCTGTCTCTCTCTCTCTCCCCGCAGCCTGACTCTCTTTGCTGCTGTGTGTGAGAAGACGGTGCTGAAACGGGTCCTGAAGGAGCTCTGGCGGGTGGTGATGAACACCTTGGAGAAGCTGATTGTGCTGCCGCCTCTCACAGACAACACGGTAACGCATCCCCCTCCCCCCTTCCCGAATTCAGTCTCCAAATCGCTGGCTTTGAGAGGGGAGGGTGCGTGGGGCTGTGCCCCGCAGGGAAGAACCGGCCATCCCCAAACTAGGAAAATAAGGCAGGGGCTCTCCCAGTGCCGCTTCCTGCAGAGCAAGAATGTGAAGTCTGACGGTCGGGTTTATGGAGTCCGAGCAGAGAGGAGTCTCTGATCTTCAGCTGAACGCCGTGTTACCTGCAGGGGAAACGAGTCTCTGGGGTGAGGTTATTCTTGCTCCGTGATCATCAGGGTGTTTTCTCCTGCTCGGCCTGGCTAATTTGGGGTTGAGAACAACATTCGGGGGTGGGGCTTTTGCCTCTGTTCAGTTTTCGGGAGGAGTTTGAAGCATGAGGAGGGAATATTCAAATTGGAAAACGCCAGGCTTTGATAACGCTGAGCATCCAGCTGCGCGGGCCGACGGGAGCAGTGGGCATCGCATGCCTGCTGACAGCAGGAGCATTCCCAGGGAGCTGGGGAGGCCGATGGAATTCCAGGCTGAATATTTTGCCTCTGCTAGGGAATGACATCCAGTCACCGCTGGGGCGGACTCTCGGTCCTCACTGCCCCGGGCTAGAACGGGTCCAGAAAAGTTACTTCAGTCCCATCAGCGTGAGCGGCTGCCTGGGGCTGGTGTTCGTGCGCTGCGCTGCAAACGCTGTTGGGAAAGGGGATCGCGCCTGTCTCTTCGGAGACGTTGAGGCTCTTGCGTGTAGAGGAAACCAGTCCAGATCCTGCAGCCCCTGTATTCGCAGGCTTGGAGCGGCTGAGAGGCGGGATAGAACACAGCCTCCCAGCGTTGCCTCATTCATTCTGCAGACACAAAGCTGTGACAAGGGACACCCCCCACCCCCCAATGCCTGCTCTGCTTCCTGGAGTTTAGATCATTCTGTGTCTCTCGTCTCTGCTCTGCTCTTCGTTTGGATTTTGAAAGGCAAAAACCTACTGTTGCCTTGAGAGAGCAAGGCCCTTATGTTTTCTGACCTGCTTTCAAGCTGCCGTGAAAAGGCTCTTTAGGAGACTTGCTCAAGCAGCGTTGTTCTGATCTTAGCAATCCCTTATTTATTTATTTTTCGATTGGCTGGGCAGCGGCTCTGCCCCGGCAGCCCCTCTCTCCCGGCAGTTCCCAAAAGCCAAGTTAGAAGGAGCTGGTGCGAGCTTTTCGGCAGGCAGCTTTTGACGCTCCTGGGCTGAGTGGAATGGAAGTGACCCGAGTCCTCTTCCCTTGTGCAAGGCAACGTGTAGCTGCTCCATGAGAGCCTTCCCCAGCCTGCTGGAGGGGGCCATGGAAAAGCCCTTCTGCAGGGTCAAACACGGCCTCCCCAGTACCCTCTCTGCAGCCATCAAACTGGAGCGCTTACTCCAGCTAGGAAATTTGTTTTATTTGAATGGCAGATGATAAGAACATAGTCAGTGCCAGACCGGGTCAGACCAGGGGTCCATCGGGCCCAGCATCCTGTCTCCGTCAGTGGCCAATCTCAGTCTCTTGGCGAAGTCCCCAACGGGTCCCAATGGGGTGATTCATTCCCTGTTGTTCACTCCCAGCTCCCGACAGTAAGAGGCTACGTTCCCCAAACCGACCTGGCTAATGGCCCGATACTCCAGAAACTTGTCCGGAGGGGCATCCTGCGGTAGACTGCTGGCCTTGACCACGTCTTGTGACAACAAATACTACAACTTAGTTGTGCGCTGAGTGAAACAAGACTTTATTTGTTTTAAATCTGCTGCCCATGAGTTTCATGGAGTGTCCCCTAGTTCTAGTGCTATTTGAGAGGGTAAATAACCGTTCCCGATCTACTCGTTCCAAACCACTTGTGGTTTTATAAACCTTTGCCTGTCCCAGCTTGGTTGTCTCTTCTCCAAGCTGAAAAGCCCCAACCTACCCAGCCTCTCCTCATAGGGAAGCTGCTCCATAGCCCTGAGCATTCTCGTTGCCCTTCTCTGCACCTTTTCAAGTTCTACTAGATCTTTTTTGAGACGGGGCGACCGGAACCATGCACAGTATTCAATGTGCGGTCGCACCATAGATTTATATAGTGGCATTATGATATTTTCTGTTTTATTCCCTATCCCAGACTTTACAAACAATTCCTAGCGTTCTCTTTGCTTTTTTGACGGCCGCCTCCGCACACTGAGCTGAGGATTTCAGTGTATTGTCCACGATGACGCCAAGGTCCCTTTCCTGAGCGGTAACTCCTCATTTAGAGCCCAGCGTTGTGTACATAAAGTCTGGATTGTTTTTCCCTATGGGCATCACTTTGCCCTTGTCAACATTAAATTTCCGATGCCCAGTCTCGCACGATCCTCCTGTAATTCTTCATAGTTCGCTCGTGTTGAACTACCTTGAATAATTTTGTCATTCAATGAAAAATGTGATCACCTCACTGCTTACTACTTTTGTAGATCATTAATGAATACATTAAACAACATCAGTCCCAGTACAGATTCCTGGGGCGCTCCACTATTTACTTCTCTCCGTTGTGTTAACTGACCATTTAATCCTAGTCTTTGTTTCCTATCCTTGAACCAGTTGCCAGTCCACAATAGGACACTGCCTCCTATTCCATGAGTTTTCAATTTCCTCAAGAGTCTCTCCTGAAGGACCTTATCAAACACTTTCTGAAAATCCACATACGTTATATTGACCGACCCCCCCCCCTTGTCCACATGCTTCTTCACACCCCCAAACAATTCCAATAGATTAGTGAGGCACGACTTCCCTTTGCTAAATTCCCCATTAAGCCATGTTTATCAACGTGCCCAGCGATTCTGTTCTTAATCATCGTTTCCATCATTTTGCCCTGCACAAAGGTCACTGGTCTGTAGCTTCCAGGGTCACCTCTGGATCCCTTTTTAAATATCGGGGTTACACTTGCCACCCTCCAGTTCTCGGGTACAGTGGCAGATTTTATTTATTTTGTCATATTTATTAGCTGCCCCCTCATGCCTACGGCATCTCGGGGTGGCTTACAATAAATAAAAACAAGCAATAATCATAAAATTTATCAATTTTAACACATTTTAAAACAACCCCCCATTACTTTAACATCCTTAAAATCCAACCCCCCTTACCCCCCACCCTCCCCTCCGAAGGCCTGGGCGAACAGCCAGGGCTTGCAGGCTCGGCAGAACGCAGCAGACCCAGGGCCAGGCAAGCTTCCTCCGGGAGGGAATTCCAGAGTCGCGGCCTGACCACCTAGAACGCCCTCTCCATTGTGGCCCCCCGCTTAACACGAGGGACCTCCAGGAAGGCGCCCCCGGCAGGGATCGCTCTGAGACGTGGAGGGCGAGGCGGTCCCCGAGGTACGAGGGCCTGAGACTGTGGAGGGCTTTATAGATCAACACTAACCCCTTGAATCTGGCCCGGCGCGCTATAGGCAGCCTGTTTTAGTGATAGGTTACAAATTACTGGTAGTATTTCTTCAATTTCATATTTGAGTTCCTTCCAATTCAAACTCTGGGGCGAATGCCATCTAGTCCCAGTGATTTGTTACTGTTTAGGTTGTCAGTGTGTTCTACCTCTTCCATAGTCACGTTGATCTCCAGAGACCCGCTCTGGCGTGGCTATCTCCCCAGTGGCCTCTGCAGTGAAGACGGACCGGACGCAAAGAATTCATTCAGCTTCTCTGCAATGGCTTTCTCCTCCCTGGGCCAGCGCCCCTTTCACCCCCTGCTCATCTAACTGCCCAACTGACTCCCTCGGAGGCTTCTTGCTTCTGATGTACTTTAAAAAGTTGTCAGTATTCGCTTCTGCCTCTTTAGCAAGTCTCTCTCAAAATTCTCCCTTGGCCAGAGAATTCGCCAGTGTTTGTGCTCTTCTTTATTTTCCTCACTGGGACTAGCTTTCTGTTTTTTAAAGGACACCTTTAAATTATACAAAACTGGGAGGGGTTGCAAACACTTTGAAGGACATGATGAGAATATGAAATGATCTCTAGGCAAACTAGACAGCTGCGCTGGAGGAAACAAAATGTGATCTATGAAAGACAAATGTAAAATTGCAAAGTGTTAGTTGGGATCGAAAACTCAGATGCACAAATATAAAATGGGAGCTAGTTGGCAATAGTGCTGGCAGTTCTGGGGGGGTCACAAACTGAACCTCATAAGAACATAGTCAGTGCCATACCGAGTCAGACCAATGGTCCATCAAGCCCAGCATCCTGTCTCCGACAGCGGCCAGTCTCGATCGCATGAGAGAAAAACCAACAGTCCCAATGGACAATCCATTCCCCGTTGTTCACTCCCAGCTCCCGACAGTAAGAAGTTCATTCTGTAAACTACATGGTTAATAGCCGTTAATGGACCTACTCTCTAAGAACTTATCCAGGCCTTTTTTAAACTGACTGGCTATGCTACTGGCCCTGACAACGTCCTCTGGCAACAAATTCCATAGGCTAATTATGCGTTGAGTGAAAAAGTACTTCCTTGTATTTGTTTTAAATCTGCCGGCAGCTAGTTTCATGGAGCGTCCCCTAGTTCTAGTGCTATTTGAGAGAGTAAATAGCTTGTTCCCTATCTACTCGTTTCACACCGCTCAAGATTTTATAAACCTCTGTCATGTCCCCTCTCAGTCTTCTCTTCTCTAAGCTGAAGACGCAGCTTGTCAAGTCTCTCTTTGTACAGAAGCTGTTCCACACCCTTTATCATTCTTGTTGCCCTTCTCTGCACCTTTTCTAGTTTAGCTGTGTCTTCTTTGAGATGGGGCGACCAGAACTGCACACAGTATTCGAGGTGCGGTTGCACCATTGATTTGTATAGAGGCATTATGACCTCCTCAGTTTTATTCTCTATCCCTTTGTCAATAATTCCTAACGTTCTGTTTGTTTTTTTGACCGCTGCTGCGCACTGCGCTGTGGATTTCATTGTATTGTCCACAACCACCCCCAGGTCCTTTTCCTGATTGGTAACTCCTAGCTTAGTACCCAGCATTGTCTACGCAGAGTTTGGATTATTTTTCCCTACGTGCATCACTTTGCACTTGTCCACATTAAATCTCATTTGCCATTTAGATGCCCAGGCACCCAGTGTCGTAAGATCCCGTTGCAGTTCCTCACAGTCTGCTCGTGTTTTAACTACCCTGAATAACTTGGGGTCGTCTGCAAATTTGATCACCACACTCTTAACGCCCTTTTCCAAATCATTAATGAATACATTAAATGGCACGGGTCCCAATACAGATCCCTGGGGCACACCCCTTTATACATCTCTCCATTGTGAAAACTGACCAGTCAGTCCTACCCTTTGCTTCCAATCCTTTAACCAGTTTCTGATCCATAGTAAGACACTACCTTCTATCCCATGACTTTATAATTTTCTCAAGAGTCTTTTATGTTGAACCTTATCAAATGCTTTCTGGAAATCCAGGTACACTATATCTCCTGGCTCTCCCTTGTCCACATGCTTATTTACACCCTCAAAGAATTCGAACAGACTAATTTCCACCCTTTTGCCCAGCACAGACATCACGCTCACTGGTCTGTAGTTTCCTGGATCACCTCTGGATCCCTTTTTAAATATCGGGGTTACATTTGCCACCCTCCAGTCCTCGGGTACAGTGGCAGAGTTTAGTGACAGGTTACAAATGACGAACGGTAGGTCTGCAATTTCATATTTGAGTTCCTTCAGAACTCTGGGGCGAATGCCGTCTGGCCCTGGTGACTTGTTAGTATTCAGTTTGTCATTTTGCCCTAGCACATCCTCCGTCACACTGATTTGATAGATTTTGATTAAATATAAAGGGAAACTTCTTAACTGTACGAGTAATCGGGCAATGGACTAAGCTGTCCAGTGAGGTGGTGGAATTTCCCTCCTTCCTTCCAAAACTGGGCTGGAGAAGCCTCTGTCTGGGCTGCTGTAGGAATGGGATGGAGGTCGAAGTCCTTCACATGATCTCTTGTATCGGACCGACTGCTATTAGTGATAATACACAAGCTTTCGGGCCAAGCAGAATTCAGACAGTCTGTTTGAGGAGCTGTAGATACGGGGCATTCTGCCTTGGAGCAGGAGTTGGGGTGGATGATCCTTGCCTCTCTCCCCCCCCCCCCCCCCAATGTCTGCAGCAGGCTGCGTCTCTGTCTGTCAGGCTGAACCCCCATAGCCACCGAGTCCTCTTGCTCTCGTCTGTGCCCTTAGGCCGGGGGGAAGCAGTAGGTCTCCTACCGACACGGCAAGTTCATCGGCTCATGAGCCTGGCTGTGGGCATTGAATCTCCATGGGTTTTCAGGATTGACGGTGGTGCAAGCAGCAGCTGTTCAGACACCTGGCCAATTCTAAGTAAAGATTAGCATTTAATTAAAATACTGGCTCGCTGGAGATGCAGGTTTAACTCTCTGAAGCTTAATATTTTTGGATTGTTGCATATGCCCCACTTTGCCATCCTGGTCCAGCCTCCGGGAGGTTTGTTCCCCTTGTCTACAGTAGACAGCCCCCCCCCCCCCCCTGGTCAGATAGCAGCCCTGTGCCCGTCCCCCCCCCCCCCCCGGTCTATGCATGGGCAGAGCCGCTCCACATGCATTTCCCTCCCTGTCAAAGGGAGACCCGTCTCTCCAATGACGCTGCCTGGTCTGGAGTTGATTTTTTCCTGTTTCAGAACTACTCTTCCCACACCATCTCCAGGAAACGGGCGGCCACTAACCCTGTGTGCAGAGCACCTGAACACCGGCATCTCGGCAAGATCCCTTCTGGGAGGCACATGCTCTCCGGAGCCGCTCCCAAATATTGGAGGGCGGCGACTGTCTTTGTGTTTCCCAGGCTGAGAACAGGCCTGTAGAAATGATTGACTGTCTCTTTATTCTTGGTGGGTGCTTTCCCGACGCTGTGGCTATCAAGCCAGGAGCCATAAGCCTGCGAAGTAAACAAACAGCGGCACTGCCAACAATCCATCACGACGGCTGATTAGCGCTTCTCAGGACCCGGGAGGATCGGCAGCGGCGCGGATCCGCGCTGCCTTCCGCTCCAGGGCTTTGGGCATGGTGAAGCAGTGAAGGATTCGTCTTGTGCAAAGTAACCAGCTTGTTTAGAGACTGAGCTTCGCAAAAAGCAGCGGGATTTAGCAGCCTGGGTCTTGGTTACGGTATCAAATCGTTCTGCAGGCTCTGGGGGCCGCGTTCTTAGTCAGCCTAGATTCACCGACTCTGGGGCGTTGCGTACGGAGACCCATGTGACTTCCTCGCCACATCGGCCTGGGAGAGGAGTCTGAAACGTCCCATCAGGGCCAAGAGCGGGTGTCCTGTAGCAGCTGCTGGCGCCGTTCTGGAGACAGTGTGAGTTTGGTCGGGAAGCCCTTGCTGCGTACGGCTCTCTACCCCTTGGCTGTAGGATTGCCACTGGAACAGATGGAAGGGTTTGCCTGCCGAGGCCTCCCTTGTCCCCATGCTGCTGTAATTGTGTTGGCGCAAGGGAGCACCAAGGGGAAGGTGTAGGTTAAATATCCCCATGACTGGCATGAGGGGGCTCCGCTGTAGCAGTTGCTTGCAGAGCTACGGCCAGTTGGCGCCATCCCCTCCCAAGGCGATGCACAGTGCGGTCCGGGTGCTCTCTGCAGGGCTTTGCTCAGGAGCGTTTGCCTACGTGGATAATTTCCTTGGGGGGTGGCGGGGCAGGCGCTGTAGCTTCTTGTTTACAAGAGTGTCAATCAGCAGAGACGGGAGCTGTCCAAGTGATTTCATTAGGCAGTTTTCACATGGATGACAGGCTGCTCGCAGCGAGGGCAGAACGTCTCCTGGCAAATGCATGCTGACGGAGATGGGCATTGATTGATAGGGGCCGTGCCTGGGGAGGAGAGCCGTGTTCTCTGATGCATGAGTCACTGGGCATTGCTCGTGCGGCAGAGCGGCTTGGTTGGGAGCCGGCAGCAGGGATGCTACCTGCCTGCGCTACTGGTGGTGGGGTGTGAGACTGGCTGCTTTGAGAAACTGTAAAGAGTCTGAATTATTAACTGCTAGTATGTAAATCCCACCGTGAGGGCTGGGCCGCCTGAACCTCCATCACTGCCGGAACCCGACTCCTGGTACCTCACCGAGGACATCCCAATCTACGTGGGGTTCGCCAGGGACCACAGAGGGTGGAAGTGCCTCCGTGTAGTTTGCTGCCTTGGAGCCGACTGCTCTACAAGCTGCCAAGAACTACCGAAAGCGTGCAAATGCAAGCAGCAGAAAAGTAAAACTTGTAGGGGTTTAGATGCAAATCTCTGCACTCTAACATCCAAGGCGGATGAATCTGAGCGCTGGGCGTTAATGGAGAGATTGCTATAACGGGCATCTCAGAAACCTGGAGGAATGAGCACGTGGCACCTTCTAACAAAAATCGGAACTCTGTACGGCGGGGGAACAAGCAGGGAGAAGTGAAGAAAGCCACGGCCTCATTGGCATTGCGCCATTTGTCTGAGCCGTCTTCCGGAGGCAGTGAAAGAGTTTATTTGGCTGGACGTTTGGCAGGCGAGGATAGGGGCTTGAGGAGGTTTGGGACGAGGGATTTTAAATAGGTTTTTGGCCTTAGTGAAAGCTGGTACCACCAGTACTAATAAACTAAACTAAATCGTTTTAGCCCTGTCTGCTTACGATTTTGTGGGCTGGAACCTGGCCGGAGGATCAGGATAGGACAGCATAATAAGTTGAAATAAATACATTTATTGAGAGCTGGTAGGATAGCGCCAGGTACACTGCTGGTGCTATATAAATATATAATAATCTCTAATGATGTCAGTCTTGAGTGGGATAGTTTGTTCTGGAAGGAGAGGGTGCTGCACTTGAGGTTAGAAAGTTCGGGGGATAGCGGATCCAGTGAGTGTGCCTGGGTGAAGGTGGGAGGAGGCATTTCCGAGAAGACCCCTAAGGCTTCAAAACGCCATGAACTGGTACTCCTGGGGGACGTCGCTTCTCCTGATCTAATGCTGCAAAATGTAGCACGTCCCCAAAGTTTGTGAACTTTCAAAAGGCCGACGAAACCGCCAGGAGCTCTGTTGTTTGGGATTTGGTTCTGACCAGCTAGGGAAGAACTGCTTGAGAACGTGAAGCTGGTGAGCACCTTGGGAGAAACGATAGGCATTCATGATGCTTACAAAAAAAGCGCAGCAACGATCTCACAGTGGATTTTTTAAAAGGAAACTTCATCAAATTCCAAGTTAGTAGCAAGGTCCAATGGAGCTAAAAGAGCAAGGAGCCCAGCAGCGTCTGAAAGCAGTAATAATGGAGGCACAAGCGCACACTAGACCAACAGGAAGAGTTGGAGACCCCCCCCACGTGACTGCACGAGGATCTCCAGGGCCTGAGAAACAAGAGACGAGCACGTAGGAAGTGGACGGAGGCCAGATCACGAAGGACGAGGAATGCGTCAGACCAACAGTCGCAGAATGTCAGAGTTGGAAGGGAACTTGAGGATCATCTAACTGCTCCGTTGTCATAGACGTGTTTACAGAATGACCGTTTTGTTTTATAGGTTTGTTTTGACTGTTTTCTAGTATTTTCCCAGGTATTGAATTTGGACTGAGTAGTCTGTAATTTCCCAGATCCTCCTTTCTTCCATTTTTAAAAACCTTAAACATTTGCCCATCTTCAGTCTTCTGGCATCTCACCTGTTTTCCAAGAGTTCTCAAAGATAATCGACAGAGGTTCTGGGGGAGCTTACTTCAGTGAGTCCTTTCAGTACCCTAGGGTGTGATTCTCTCTCTATCTCTCTATCTATCTATCTCTCTCTCTATATATATATATATACACACACACACACACACACACACACACACACATACAGGACTGCAGTCTCGCCCCCTCATTGTTTACCTAGGAACTTGAAGGAGCTAGCTGAAGAAATCACTCAACCAATTGCTGTTATATTTGAGAACTCACGGAGAACTGGTGAAGTCCCAGAGGATGGGAGAAAGGAAACTAGGTTTGCTTATCTTTAAAAAGGAAAATTGGAAGCCCCAGGGCATTAGACTGACTAACCTGCCTTCAATACTTGGATGGACACATACGTTTTGTAGACACGGGGAATGCAGTCAGCATGATAGATCTCGATTTCCTCAAGACTTCTGAATTAGTCGCACGCGACATTCTAAGCAGGAGGGAGAAATGCTGTCTAGAAGGAACTGCTATAGAGTGCAGAATTGGTTGTCAAATCATACTTAGAGGAGTAATTAATGGACCGACTTTGAACTGGGAGAGGGGTTTAGTGGGGCTCTGCAATGTTCAGCCAGTAGCTTAATTAATGACTCAGAGGAGGGTGTGGATAGTGCTCTTAGCAAATCTGCTGATTATACAGAAGCTGGGGGGAATTACAAATGCGGGGTTAAATCCCAGAGGGCCTTGATAAATCTGAAATTGAGGAGGAAAACAACCAAATGAAATTCAACAAAAACAAATCTCAAGTATTGCCTGTCGGAACGAAAACCCTGCTGCCCACCTACAAGCGGGAAGAGAACTGGTTTGACGACAGCAACAGCGAGGCAGGGCTTGGGGGCTGAAATGAATCACAAACTGAGTTGAATCGGCGGCGTGATACCGTTGCCAAAAGGCAGGGGAGCCAATGGCCTGTGGGGTGGGGTGGGGTTGTGCAAAGAGAAGTTCCCGTCTGCCCCTCTTCTCAGCACTGCACTCGCTCTCTCGTTGGGACGCAGGAAGGATGTTGACAAGCCTGTGAGGAGAACAATGAAGGGGTCTACAATGCAAGTCCCTAGGAGAGAAGGCTGACGGCACTGGAGGAGATGGTGGGGTGGGGTGGGGGGCATGTTGACAGTTTTCAATCATTTATTATTCCGAGGATTGCCGCGGACGGAAGACAGAGTGAGACGATTGGGGATGGGCTCTAGACACGGGCGATGCAGGCCTTGCCGCAGAGTGATCCCTGCACAGAAACTGCCTCGCTGGTTAGCCAGTTTGATAATGATACAAAAGCTGGAGGAATTGCAAACTCTTTAGAGAACAGGGTTAAATTCAGTAGGACCTTGATAAATCCAAGATTGGGGAGGAAAACAACATAATCTTCTCCAGGCTAAACATGCCCAGTGCCATCAGTCTTTCCTCATAGGACTGACTTGTTTATTTCAATTTATTTTTTATTTCAAAAACTTATTACCCTGCCCCTCCTGCCACAGGCAGCTTGCAACAATAAAAAACAGTTAAAACACATAAAAGGAGAAAACAGATAAAATAACCGCCCCCTCACCCCCTACCCCACCCATCACCCCTCTCCCCCACCAAACACCTGGCAGAACAGCCAGCTCTTGCAACTTTTCCGAAAAGGGAGGACCGGGGCCAGCTGGGCCCTCACCGGAAGGAAGTGAGTTCCATAGGTGCGGTGCAGTCTCCAAGAACACCCTCTCCTGTGTGGCCACCCGAGAAACTTGGGGGACCTCGAGCAGGGCATCCCCAGATGACCGCAGGGGCCGATCCAGGACATGGGGAGTGAGGCGGTCTCGCAGATAGCCAGGGCCTAGACCATTTAGGGCTTTATACATTAAAACCAACACCTTGAATCAGGCCCAGAAAAGCACCGGCAGCCAGTGCCGAGAGCGGAGCACTGGTGTAATATGCTCCTGGCGGCACCGGTCCCACTAGGAGACAGACCGCCGCATTCTGCACCAGCTGCAGCTTCCGAGCGGTCACCGTGGGTAGCCCCACGTAGAGTGCGTTACCATAGTCTAGTCGAGAGGTGATGGATGACTGTGGCCAGGTCAGAGTCCGAAACAAACGGCCGAAGCCATCGCATCAGATGCAACTGGCAAAAAGCACTCCCCACTACAGCCTCCATCTGGAGATCCAGGCGGAGCTGCGCATTGAGGAGCACCCCCAAACTCCATACCTGGGAGGTCAATGGAGAACAGACCCCATCAGTGATGGGGGCCGCCAATTCCATCGCCTTACCCACTCACATCACCTCCATCTTATCAGGATTCAGCCGCAGTCGATTCGCCCTCATCCAGACCCCCACAGCTGCCAGGCACCGAGTAAGCACTGAGGCTGCAGGGCCTGAGTCTGTTGAAAAAGAGAGGTACAGTTGGGTACGCCGAACCTCCTAAACACCTGGCCGAGCGGCTGCATATACACGTTGAACAGGAGAGGGGACAGAACAGAACCCTGCAGGATTCCACACAAGAGGTCTCGGTGTGATGAAAAACAGTCCCCGAGAACCAGCCGCTGGGTTCTTCCAGTCAGGAACGAGTGGAACCATTAGAGAACAGTCCCGCCCACCCCTGCACAGTCCCGCAGGCGCGTCACCAACATCTCATAGTCAACGGTATCAAACGCAGCCGACAGATCTAACCGGATCAGCAGGGTTGAACGACCTCAATCCATATCTTGGCGCAGGTCATCTACCAAAGCCACAAGCACAGTCTCGGTGCCGTAACCCGGATGAAAGCCGGACTGAGAGGGATCAAGAAAACTGATGCGATCAAGATGCCCCTGCTTGCCGAGCCACTGCCCGTTCAATAACCTTCCCTAAAAAGGGAAGGTTAGAGACAGGTCGATAGCTTTCAGGGGAGCCAGCGTCAAGCAATGGTTTCTTGAGCAGAGACCTCACCACCGCCTCCTTGAGACAGCCCGGCACTCTGCCCTCCCGCAGGGAGGCATTGACCACCCCAGCCAGCAACGGCCCCATTGTCTCCCGGCAGATCTTAACCAGCCAGGACGGGCAATGCTCTAATTCACAAGAAGTGGCCCTGGCCGTCCCAAGAACATCCACCGCATCGGTGGGCATCACTGACTGAAACTGACCCCAGAAAACCGGAGATGACGGGGCTTCCATAACCTCTGCTTCCCCCAGTGTAATAAATGCTGCGTTGAAAGCGTGGTGAATACGAGCAATTTTGTCCACAAAATAATCCACAAACCTGTCACAGCGAGCAGTAGATGACTCCACTCAAAGGGTGAGGGAGGCCGGACTGACCAGCCGCCGTACCACCCGGAACAGCTCTGCTGGATGGGATTTTACAGACGCTATGGGGTCAGCAAAGAACTCCCTCTTTGCTCCCCGCATAGCCACGGCATAGGCTCGTAAACTGGCTCAATGCTGCAATCTCTCGGCTTCAGCACGCGAACAACATCACCGTCACTCCAACCGCCTCCCATCTCGCTTCAGCCGCCGCAGCTCCTCGGAAAACCAAGGAGGTCTGCGGAGCTGCCGCCTGGGCAGTGGACGCCTGGGAGCCGTCTGATCAGTGGCCTCCGTCAGCAAGGTGTTCCACAGCACAACGAGGTCATCGATGAGACAGTCGTCAAGGTCAGAGGGTATTTTTATTTATTTGATTTGATTTTATTTATTTAATCAAATTTATATCCCACCCCTCCTGAAACAGCTTGGGGCGGCTAAGAATCTCAACAAAAATACAATTATAAAACATTTTAAAATACTCATAAAATTGCAACCATTAAAACACAACTAGGGAACATAAAATCATTAATACAATAAATAAGAGTGGAGGGAGGTAAAACCCACTAACCTACCCTCCCACCCTCCCCAAAGGCCTGGGCGAACAGCCAGGTTTTGCAAATTCGCCGGAATGTCAGAAGGCTTGGGTCCAGGCAGACTTACTCCAGGAGGGAGTTCCAGAGGTGCGGCCCGGCCACCGAGAATGCCCTCTCCATTCTGGCCCCCCGCTTAACACAGGGGACCTCCAAGAGGGCACCCCCGGCAGACCGAAGGAGCCACTCTGGGGCGCGGAGGGTGACGCGGTTCCATTATTCTCCAGGGATGAACCATCCAAATCGGCTCCACACCCTTCCGGGGGCAGACGTGTGCTAGGAGCGAGGTCTGCAGGAGGTAATGGTCCGTCCATGACACGGGCACAGCTGATATCTCCCCCACTAACAGAACACCCGCCTCAAGGCCAGTGCAAAACACAAGGTCCAAGTCATGTCCTCCCTGATGTGTCGGGCTGATAATCATCTGGGACCGGTCCATGGCGGCCGTGAACGCCTGCTCAGCTCCCCCAAGGGCGGCGTCAGCATGAATGTGGAGGTCCTCCAAGACTATTGTCTTTGGGGACCGCAACACCACGCCCGACATCCCCTCCCCCAGAGCCTGCAGGGAGGCCGCTGCACAGGTAGGTGCACGGTATACCAGCAGCACTCCCAAACTGCCCCCTGCCAAATCAAACACAAGATGGAGACCTTTGATACCCAATATGGATGCACCGGATACCTCCTCACAGACCATCCCTCCTTATAAATCATGGCTACACTGGCACAACAAACTGCCACTCTCTTCCAAGATTTGCTTATTTTCTCTCTCAGAGCTGAGTTCCCTACTCCTGGGTCTCTCAGTCTCTGCAGGTCTGGGATTTACTCCCCTCAGAGGATTCCAGTCGCCTGGCAGTGCTCCCCTACTTTCTACACATTACTTCACAAACTGAGCTTGACCCTTCTCATTGGGCGCCGCTGTCACAGGTTTGGGGGTCCGCACCCCCACTTTACCGGGTTTGAGTGACTCAGTTTCCCTCGCGTACAGCCCACTTGAATCAGTTTTCCTCTCTGGCCGATTCAATCCTGCCTCAGGGACAACTCCTTTGTCACCCAAGGACCCAATCCTTCCCGTTTACAGACTCTTTCTCTCTGGGGTCCCAAGAGCTTGAGAACCCTTGTTGCTCACTTGTGTTCCAATGTTAGACATAGACACTTTTTCATAAAGATAAGTTAGTTTATTGATTACATAAGCAAGATAGTTGATACAGAGTGGTTACTAGAAATCAAAGGTAAATATAATGCATTCCTATATCTATACTGGTTGAGTTCCTAAATAAGCATCTTACCCTTCAAGGTCCATAAGTTCTGGTTCCTCAGTCATAGATGTAGAATGACGGGACACTGATCTCTTAGTTGGTAGAAAGCAAAATCATGCCCCTCAGTCCATGGTTCGGCTCAGCCATCCTGGCTGCAAGATGTTGAGTGAGTTCCCGATAGTCCCTCTCCCCTCTGGGATATAACTCCTTATATCCCCAGGAGGAAGCTCCTCGTATCTTCTCGAGGCTTCTAGAATTCCTTTTGTTCTCTCTATCAGCTTTCTGTGTCTCTTGCGTGTAGGCAGTGGCTGCCTGCATTAGCATATTAAATGTCTCTGGCCATCCGTCTGGGGCAAATCCACAAACTGTCTTTCCATTTCCTGGAACTTGGTCAAGTGTCAGTCTTGATTTGAGTTTTACAGTTCTCAATTGTAACATTACATACATGTTGAACCTTTTGCTTTACGTATTTACTAGACTTGTAGTCTACATGTAGGCCAGTATCACACGTGTGTGACCCTATGTTCCTTCGTGACATACACCACCCCTGGTCCCTCCGACCGCAGCTGATGCTGCACGGAATACCCAGCCGGAACAAGATCAGCCAGAATAGGCCCCGATTCATTGTCCAGCCAGGTTTCCATGATGCATACGAGATCAGCGGCAGAGTCCAGGATTGTTTCCTGGACTGTTGTCACTTTATTAGCCATGGATCTCACATTTAGCAGCACCGTCACAGGGTCGGGGGCCCTCTGACCAAGAACCATCTGCTCCGCTGCTTGCAGGGTAGTGAGCGGGACACGCAACAAGCATCCATCCCGCCTCACCGGTCTCACCTCCCCCCTCTTTGGACCATATCTCCCCCATCCCATCACGACCCCAATACCCATGCCCTCTCCCCCCCCCAGCTGTCCCGCACTGGCAGCGGGAGAAATCCTCCCCATCCCCTGGTCCCGTCCCCCCCTCACAGGGAGATCAGAACCCTCCACCCTTATTGGGTTGAACCCCCCTCTCTCATCGGGGGAACGTGCCCAACCCAGACCCCCCTCGTCCCCCACATATGTAGGGGAGGAGTCCTGTTCCCCCTCAATCCTCCCCCAACCCCATCAACATGTACCCTAACCACCCGCCCTATCCCATAACCAGCCTCCCCCAACCCTCGCACCCAACGGCCCTATGGCGCGCAGCCCTGCGGTTCCTCCTGGGGTAAATGGGTAGCTGTGTCGTCTCGTCCGTTCTATTTGCACCGTCTGGCGGGAATCAGGTCCTGGCGGAGTTCTCAATATGGGCAGAAGCCTTGGCTTCAATCCAGCCCGCCCAGCAGCAATCTCCCACAGACCCTCCCCAGCAGGTGTCTACTGGCGGGCCTCCACGGCCCGCAAACGGCTGGTGCCCAGCCCCGGGAGATATAGCTGCAGAGGGAGGAGGGGACAGGCAACTCCTTCTCCGGATACAGCTCTCCAGGCTTCCCCCAGCTGGTGTGCACACATTCTAGACCCGTGACCTCCTAGACCCTTCCATTCTAAGACTCAGAGAGCCAGTGCGGTCTAATGGTTAAGGGTGCAGTACTTGGACCGGGAGGTAGAGGGGGCCCTGGTTCAAGTTTCACCTTAGCCAGAAACTCACTGGGGGACCTTGGGCCTGTCACAATAATCTCTCAGCCAAACCTACCTCACAGGGTTGTTGTGAGGATGAAAAGTTGTGTTCTATGTAAAGTGCTCCGAGTGCCACGGCAGCAGAGCACTATATAAAAACAAAGATGATGATGATTTTCTAGCTAACCATGAAACTAGCTGGCAGCAGATTTAAAACAATAAGTGCGTGTCTTTTCACTCAACACACCATTAACCTGTGACATTTGTTGCCAGAGGATGTGGTCAAGTCCTGTACCTAGCTGAGTTTTAAAAGGATTGGATAAGTTCTTGGTCCGTTAACAGCTATTAGCCAAGTAGATCTGTGGGATGTAAACTCCAACTGTTGGGGGCTGGAACAACAGGGAACAGATTGCCCCATTGTGACCTGTCAGGTACTTCTTCCAAGTGAGATTGGTCACAGTCGGAGACAGGATGCTGGGCTGGATGGACCATTGCTCTGACCCAGTCTGGCACTGACTGTGACACTGTCGGAGACAGGACGCTGGGCTGGATGGACTGTTGCTCTGACCCAGCCTGGCACTGACTGTGACACTGTCGGAGACAGGATGCTGG
>QEPC01005668.1:251033-262814 GCA_003113815.1 Sphenodon punctatus | reverse complement strand
GACACGTACCCCTGTACTGAAGAGTCATTGGGTCTCTGTCCTGAGAACACGCTTCCCTGCTTAATGAAACTCAGACCAGTCTCTTGGCATTCCAGGCTGAGGGACGGTGCGCGCTGTCCTGGTAATACCCCTTGGCTTGTACTGGAAGGCCGGGCCGTCGAATACAAGACCAACAGGTCACAGCCAATGAAATGGAAGTGTGTCAACTTCAGAAACGATGCTGTTTGATACATGCCACATTTAACTGGTGGAACTCGCTTCCCCAGGATGTGGGGAGGCTTCGCTAAAAGAATTACAGTCACGTGGGGAATGAGACAATATCCAGGTCAGGGGTGGTAACAAACAAGGGCTCTGGAATGGATGATGAATCAGCAAAGTGTGGGGGGCAGGGAGAGGTTGCCAGAGGCAGGACACTGGATCGTGTGAGGAGAGGGCTGAGCCAAGCTCTCGGGGGTTTGGGGGGTCTGTGTGACACGGCCACAACTGTGGTCGGCAGCCACAGCTAAATGATCCGGGGGGGGGGGCAGGGTTGTGGCTGGGAAGCACAACTGTAGCGTTTAGGCCTGTTTCTGTACATTTCTCCTCCTCAGTCAGAAGCTGCTCTCAGCGAGGGCGGATCTCTCTCCAGGGCTACGGAACCACTGCCCCGCCTTTCTGCGGGGGCGTGACTGAGATGGCCAACAGCTGTTTGGCCGCCTTCCCTAAAATGATCCGGGGGGGGGGCAGGGTTGTGGCTGGGAAGCACAACTGTAGCGTTTAGGCCTGTTTCTGTACATTTCTCCTCCTCAGTCAGAAGCTGCTCTCAGCGAGGGCGGATCTCTCTCCAGGGCTGTCGAGTGCTGGGGTCTAGGGCGTGCAGCTTCCTCTCAGCGCACAAACATTCCTCCTTGCAAGGTGTGCGGCTCAGACACAGCGGCACTCGCTGTGGCCTCGCACTCACCTCAACAGATTTGTGCGCCTCCCGAAACAGCCGCAGTGGGGCCGCGCATCTAGTCTATTTGGAGCCAGATTATTTTGGGTTTCACAAAGTGTATTTGTCTAAGTGTCATCGCTAATTGGATTGTAATTCACACTCTTCTCTCTTTATCCTGCCTGCTTCTTGCCTTAGTGCATGATGGGAAAGGTATTAGATTTACTGCTAATGAGGACACGCTTCCTGATAAGGGTATGTTCAAAACTAATGTTGTTGCCATAACAACATTAACCAGCTGCAAACTTGCCCTGCTCTTAAACCATCGTACCCCTGCTCCAAACCCTGGTGGAGACACCTGCAACCCTTTCACTCCTAGAGAGACCCCCTTCCTCCCCCTCCTTCCGCGGCAGGGTGTCTACCTAGAGCCTGGCTCGAGTCTCCCCTGGTGCCTTGTCTACATTGGTGGAAGGTCTGTTGTGAGGATAAAGGGTTTCCTAGATGTTGGAGCCCTGATCCCACCTGCCAAGATACTGTCGAATGCTCTTGTGTATTCACTGGCACGCTGCAGAGAGAGACCTCCCACAGTCCCTGCCACTGTCTCCTACACACGGTGTCCCAGCAATACTGAGCCATCAGGCCCAGGCTGCAAGGACTGAACTGGGCTGTGTCTCCCCTGACAATTTTGGGTGGGACTCTGCAAAGCCCTGGAGGTGGAGGGCAGGTGCGCTATTTTGGTGCCTGAGCCCTCTGGAAACTCACCCTGACACGCCCTTTGTGTGTTGCTGAGGGTGGCCTGTCGCGTGTAACATGTTTCGGCTGCAGCATCCGGATCACCGATCTCGCAGGATTTCTCTGTCTCCACCCCCGCACCTAACTTGGGGCCGGGTATTTCTGTGCTGTTCTCCATCTGCAGCTGTTCCAAGGGCAGGAGGAGGCAGCTCCAGAGGAAGGGGGCAGAGTTAAGGTGGAGAAGCCGGAAACCAGCACTGTAATGGGCCGGCTTCTGCTCTGGCCTAACTCCAGACCAGCTCTCCTGAAGCTGCTGGGCTTTAGTCAGCGTAAAGCTGGCATCAGTGAAATTGGGATCCGGCCGCAGTGTGTTTGGGGAGGTGGAGAATAAATAAATAACTCTGTGAAGCAAGGGAAATGTGGCTTTTCTTTGCTGGCCAGCATAACTGCAGCAAGAGTCCAGTGTGTAAGTCTTTCACTCCCTGAGCAAATCTGCCTGGCTCTTGTGGAGAGGGAGCTGCTCCAGGGCCAGCAGAGCAGCGTGCCCCTGGCACCTGCAAAAGGCTTCTTGCACATTGGGAAATAACCTAGCAATCAGAATGTCAGCGACCTGTCTGCTAATAGGAATGGTCCGGAAGGGACCCCGTAACATGCCGCCGTCAGCAAACCGCCCAGGAAGGGGCTCCAACGTGGAGGGGCAGGGATGCAGACCGCACGGTCACCCCTGTGATTGCATGCGGCTGAATCCAGCAGATCCTGCGAGAGCAGGGATATCAAAAGGCGGTTCCGTGCTCTACAGGCGGCTGGTCGCCTTGAGCAGGGCTTGCCGAGGGAGTCCGTTCCAGTTGGAGAGGTTAAGAACACATGTCAAAATGACTTGCTTTGCATATGCCCTTACGCTGCATGCTACAGCACCCACACTCCAAGAAATCACTCGGAGCGGAGCAAATCCTCCCTTTTGAAACACGAGACCACCAGCAGCAGCATGCATGCACCGGAGCACTAAGCCACAGGTTTGGTTAAATTGAATGATCTCGTTGGGATCCCTTGGCCTGAATTTCAGTCCAGTCCAAGACAAGTTGGCAATAATCCAATATCTCTTTGGTGTGTGGGTACTGATTCCTCTGTGTAAAAAAACCATTTCTCCCTCGCTAGCTGATGTAGGAGGCTTGTGTGCCCGTTTCTAGCTGGTTTGCTGAGCAGCACAGAGAGGCCCGTCTCTTGGGCTGGGCTGGGCATGGCAGCATCTCTCCCTCTTTTATACTGTCTGGAATACTGGGCTTGCGTCTTGGCACAGAGCAAATTCAGTATCCACCTTCTCTGCTCCTCCCCGTTCCCTAGCTCTTCTCCCTCTGTTTTCCCTCTCTCCGTTGGGTTCTGCGGTATGTGGGGTGGGGCTTTGGGGGCGCTGGTCTTGTTCCAAAGCTGGACCCTGCACCTGTGAACGCTGTCTCTTGGAGAGGACCCACGGCAGGGCTTGAGGGAGGACACTCGGAAACCATTCTTCAGTCCTCGCTGGGGTTAATTCGTGGCCATATTTGAAGCTGTTCTGTGTCTGGGTTGCTTGGATGAGCCTCCCAGTAGAGGTGTCTGTCTGCTGGGAGGCCGGGTCTAGCAGCCGAGTCTTTCTAACAGCTTCTGTCCCTCTCTCCGTCAGGCTCCGGCGTGGATGATCCGGTGGGTGAAGTGTCCATACAGATCGACCTGTATACGCACCCGGGAACTGGGGAACACAAGGTGACAGTGAAAGGTAACGTGAATGTAGCTGCTGAGACCTGACCAGGCACCGCGGGGGCCTTTGCTGGGCAGGACCACATCGTACCGGATTGTCTGGGCAGCCGCCGCGAGGAGGAGGCACCTAGATAATACAACGGGAAAGCTTTTCCTTACAGGCCAAGCAGCTCAGCCGTTGCTTTCCTGCTTTCTCTTTCTGCAAAAATGTAGCAGAGAGAAACTGTTGAAAATCTGTGTGAATCTGTAAAGTTTCTAGCAAATGCAGCTGCCGGGTGTGAACGGCAAAAGCCCAGCCATGTGTGGAGAGTGCCGGGGGAGCAGGGAAGGATTTGCTGGAGGATATCGGGGTGTCGGCTAGTCAGTGGCTGTGGAGCCGCGCTGGGATAAGCCGAGTCGCTAGCCAAGGGTCTGAGGAAACGGTCGCATGAGGGGATGGCGCGACGCGCTCGGTAACATGCCGGGGCAGAATAAACTCAAATCAAATCCCCGGCAGCCAAGAGCCTCCCTCCAGCAGGAGCCGTCCGCTGCGTGTGGCAAGCCAAGCCCATCAGTGCCAGGCCGAGGGCAAGGGATGATCCGCCCTCGAGCCGACAGGAGGCTCCGTCTGCTCAGAGGAGATGGCTAGTCAATCCCGCGAGCCAGCAAGCAGAGACGTAGAATCAGCCTGGGCTTCCCTCGGGCGCCTTTCCCAGCTTCCTTTCCCCTCTGCCCTGAGGTCTGGGCCGTTAGTATCATTTCTTCAGAAATATTTCTCTAGGTGTCTGTCTCCTAACCTGGGTAATGCCGACTCTGCGGCGATACCGTTCCGCTTCCCCTCCCCGCTGTAACTGAGCCAAGCCAGGCACAGACGGTGAGACGGGGCAGTTTCCACAGACGACTGGCAGGACCTGTCTCTTCCGTCCAGCAGAGGCTGGCGCTAGTTGTGAGGAGAGAATCCCAAAGATGGGGGGCCCTTCCCGGAGACCATCATCCTAGTTCCTTCCACCTCCTCCTCCCCAAGAGACAAGCTGGGTGTTCAGGGAAGATTAGTTTTTCTCCCGTCTCTCTCACGAGTCAGGCGGCCGGGGGGGGGGGGGGGGCTTTGCTTTAGAGAGGCCCAAGTGTCATTTCACTTCTCTGCTTGACTCAAAAGCCTCCACAGAGTGAGAGAGTCCATTGGTAATCTTGCCCACCGCTGGCGTAATGAGGGGGGTGGAGCTGCCTGGCAGAACTGGGTATGGGGAGCCTAGTGGGGGTGTGTGTGCGCATTGGGGGTAGAACTCAGGAAATAGGGGGCTGAGGGTCGAATTGAGGGGTTTCAGCAAAGCTGCGTATATGGGGGAGCCCAGGGCTGGGATCGGGGGGGGGGGGAGAGAGTGCGAGTCAAGCCTGAGGTGATTTGCCAGAGCCGCTTGCAAACAAGTGTTTGCCTCCCCCCTTTTCTACCCTCTTGTTCTCTTGAGCGCTGAGCCGGCACATTGTCGGTGCTACATGAAAAAGAAGTTTTTGTAAAGAGTTTAGTGCTCCGTATAAATTATAAAAATGATTGTTTAATGTATTCCTCTAGCGCCAGCCCCTTTCTCCAAGGGGCTTAGGAGAGGGGAGCACAGAGAGAGGGAGACATGCTCCGCTTAGTGACGGGTGGGGGAGCCTGTAGAGGGGGCGTCACTGAGAAGTCGGGGGGGGGGGTGAGGAGCTAGCGAAAACCTGTGGAAGAGGTGGGTTTTCAGGAGGGAGCAGAGTATACATGTTCAGACAAGGCGTGCCAGACATGTTGGGGAGAGGGGGCGACCACTCAGGGCCTTGTCCTTCACAATGACCCTCAGGAGCGGTAGAGAAGTTTCCATTGTGCGTGGCCTGCCCATCGCTCGGGATTAGAAACGCTTCTAACCCAATTGGAGCAGGCGCGGCCGACCTGCAAAGGCAGCTCACTCTGATGTTCTCTCTCTTGGACAGTGGTGGCCGCCAACGACCTGAAATGGCAAACCTCCGGCATGTTCCGTCCCTTTGTGGAAGTCACGATGATCGGGCCGCACCAGAGCGATAAGAAGAGGAAGTTCACCACCAAGTCCAAGAGCAACAACTGGGCTCCCAAGTACAACGAGACGTTTCACTTGTAAGTGGGGGCGGGGAGCAGGCAAGTGCCGTTAGCGACAGCCGAGAGCGCGGTGCGGTTGCTGTAGAGAAGGCGTGGATCCCAGGGGCTGGCGTGCCTGGTATCTGCATGGCGTGGTCACCGCTAGGAATCTCTTGCACATGCTCCTCTCCATCAACCTACTTTCTCCCGATCCGTTATTTTAACAAGCTTCACCTCCATTATCAGGGTGGAAGCTGAAACCTCTGTCCGTGCTTTTCCATGGTGAACTGCCCCTTTCAAAGCCCGTTTCCATGGATACCGCCTCTGCCATTTGAAGCCCTGGGCATTGCTCATTTTGGTGCATTTCCCTTAATGCAAAGGGACTTTCCCCTGGAGCCTGGCGGAGGCTGGTTTCTATTGCAAAGGATTTTGAAACAAATTGGGTTTGTGCTGTTTCTTGCTGCCTTGATGGGCAAAGAAGCAGCTTTTGTGAGGCAGCAGGAAGAAAAGGGAACGCTCCCTCTTTTACCGCAGAAATAACCGTAAGGGCAAGTCTGGTCTCCTTTGATTTCTTCCTGCAGGAATTGTCTGTGGCTCTTTGGGGTGTTTCGGGGGAACTGTCTTGCCTTAATGAAGGGGCTGAATCTGCAACAAAAGCTTCCTTTCTCCTCCATGTGGAGAGGGGGTAACCTTGCCACTTTGGGGAGAAAGAAAGTCTTGGTTCTAGATTCAGCACCTTCAGTTAAGGCAAGATGGGTCCCCCCTGAACCAGTCTGATGACCGATCCCTTCTCTTGGTGACTCCACTTTCCTATTCTGGACCCGTGCGATGTCCTCATTTTACCAGCGATGATCACAGCCTTCTAGGCCGAGCAGGGTATGAGTTTCAAATGTTAAAAGCAAGCGCAAGAGTATGGAGATTCCTGCCCCCAAACTCCTATTGTTTTCGCTTTCCTACAGAAGGCAACAAAAGCCCAGGCCCAGTTTTGCTTTTCCTTAAATTTTCCTTGGCAAAGGGAATCAAAGCGATAGTAGATGCTTTGCTTGAATCTAACCGGCATGCCTGTCTCTCTTTCAGCATCTTGGGAAATGAGGACGGTCCGGACGCCTACGAACTCCAGGTCTGCGTGAAGGATTATTGCTTTGCCCGCGAGGACCGGGTGCTGGGGATCGCTATCATGCCACTTCGGGACATTGCAGACAAAGGCAGCTGTGCTTGTTGGTGCCCTCTTGGGCGCAGGATTCACATGGATGACACAGGCCTCACTGTCCTGAGGATTCTCTCTCAAAGAACCAATGACGAAGTGGCCAAGGAGTTTGTCAAGTTAAAATCGGAGTCCCGCTCCACGGAGGAGGGGAGCTGAGCTGCGGTTTGCGCCAGGCCCTCGTCCCACACGTTCTGTGCCAATATGTGCAAGTGTTCAACGGCTTTCTTTTACTAATTACAAACGGCTCGTCACGCCTCTATCTCCGTGCACCCGATCCAGGAAGAAACCCGCTGCCACTCGGGTGGTGTGAATTATTTATTTTCAGTAGCTGGGTCACACACTTTGTATTCAAGATACAGCCCTGCTGGGTGTACAGACTCTCTGGGCAGGGCACTCTGGGTTTGGCTGCGGTGGAGCAATGATTGTAGCCTCTGGAGTCAGGTATCCATGACACGCCCCTCCCTCCCCACGGTGTGTGGGGGAGGAGAGCGAGGATTCCCTTAGGGAGGGGGCAGTTGACTTTTTCTCATCCTGCTCACAAGTTGCCAAGCTCTACCCTTGTACAGCTAATTCCCGCCCCAGCCGCCGCAGGCTGCATAGGGGCCAGGATGGGCAGTGAGCGGAGGGGTGGGGCCAAGGGTGCAATGCCAGGTGGGATAGCCCTGTCTGAGGGCTGCCATGGCAGCTTGGCAGGAGCAGGCCCCGTAGCTAGCTGGGAACGGTCCCGGAGGAGCAAGAGTCCTTGCATGCCCCTGGGAATGAGGGTGGTTGCAAGCTGCGATGTCACCCCTGGGACGCACACAATAGCACATGAAATGGTTGCTGGCTGTCCGTGTGACGTCACCGTTTTACTAGAACCGGGGAGTTGCTGACACCCATCACGCACGGCGGCTCGGGCTTGAATTGGTCATTTAATTCCAAGGGATTTCCAGCAGCGTGTGTCCACTTGCAGCAGCTGAGGAGTCCCCATAGCCTTCCCAGAGGCATGTGTCCCACTGCAGGACCCACGGGGCGGGGGGCGGTTTGGGCTTTACGG
This sequence comes from Sphenodon punctatus, assembly GCA_003113815.1. Taxonomy (NCBI): domain Eukaryota; kingdom Metazoa; phylum Chordata; class Lepidosauria; order Sphenodontia; family Sphenodontidae; genus Sphenodon; species Sphenodon punctatus. The sequence continues at coordinate 255,139 of QEPC01005668.1, read as the reverse complement.
AGCACGTGGTTGCTGCTGGCCGTGCAGGGAGAGGGTTTGGATGGAGGGAGGGGCATCGATCTCGGAATAATAACGTTTGCACTAGGTTAAGAGTGTCTGGTTCATTTCTCACCAGTGCGTTGTTGGTCTGAGCAGAACTGGCTCCAGGAACATCCCGGTGGCTTTTGAGCGGCATGTCCTAGGCAGTGGAAGCACGTTTGGGATCCTTCCTGCTGTGGTCTGGAAGGTGGAGGCAGGAGGAGCCAGTCCTTGCACATACTGAACTCGAGCACTGTCCATAGCTCCAAGGACCAGGCGGGGGGGAAGAGAGGGGGCCGCCTTGTATTTTATTTTCTATTTTTCTCCGACACCTGTACAGCTGTATGATACGAACCTTGTATTTGACAGGCCGGCTTTTAGGGACCCAAGACCACACATCTGCTTTGTTATCGTCAACAGATTGATTACAATAGTGCTCTACAATAAACCCTGCCGCCGCGTCGTTATGAGTTTAAATCATTGTATGTGCCACTGTTGCAGGAAATGCTAGGATAGTCTTTAATAAATTATCTTTTATCAGCACTTGTTTGGGGTCTTTTATTGAAACTCACTTGCAACCACGCTGGTTTGGAGGATGAAAGAGAAATCACTGTGGCTTTGTCCACCCTACTTCTGGCATCAAGAATTCCCAGCAAGCCCCGGAGGCTGCAGGCAGCAAATCCTAGGAGAGGGAGGTGGGGCAATGTTGATGACTCTTAGTAGCTTTCTCTAGTCTCTTCCTTCTGGGAGTACCAGGGGCTGGAACGGCAGCTGTTCAGGTGACGGCCAGGATAAACTATTTGTTCGTGCAACATCTCTAGGCTGCGGGTCCCCGCATTTTCCTGTCGGGGGTGATGGCCGTGTGCATGACCTAGTGGAAAAGAGAGCAGCTTCTCAAACCCAGAGAGGGCCTTCTGTCTCCTGGGCAGCTCGGGCACAAGGCTTCCGAGGGGTTGGGGAGCTGTCTGCATTCTGCAGAGCACATCTCCCTGCTTTGGATGCTGCTGGGCCAGCTTGCGGGCAAAAGGAGATCATCAAGCCAGCACTACGTTCACGTTAAACCCCGCGGGGCTCCCCATTACTTCCGTATTCCTCTTGATCAAACAATGCAGCTTCCAGGGCTGGGAAAGGGAAAGAGAAGCTACGCTTATAGACTCTCCACAGAAATCTGGGAGGAGAGCTTGGCCAGGCTCGAAGCGCGTCGCACTCAGCCAAAGGAATTGCCGTGCCCAGTGGTTCTAAAACTGCCGTGTTCTGCATTGAAACCCTAAGAACCAACCTCTTTCCCTCAGTCAGTTTGGAAACTGCTGTTGGCCAGACTCAACCTAGCTCTTCCAAGTGGGGAGGGCAGTCAAACCATTTAACTCGGGTGCTATGTAACTCGGCAAATGGACAAACCAAGGTCAACTCTTGCCACTGCCACTTTACAATAGAGAGACCTTAGCCAGCTTAGCTTTCATGGCAAACACACAGACAATGCCTCCAAACCACTGCATTTATTGGACAGGAAAGAAAACTTAGTACATTCTCAGCCAACCGCCCGCTTGAATGAGGAAACGTTTAATTCAAACCCACCCTTTGGCAGAGAGAGGAGGCTAAAGAGTCTCTTGGTTAAACAAATTCCTCATTGTTAGGAGCCAAGAGGCTGATCCTGTAGATGGTTTTGCGTTCAGGTGATGTTGGCCAAGTGCACATGACTTCCTGATGCTGGCGTCGGGTGTAGGCAGAGCCCTGTCTCCCCTGTGTTTCCCCCACTGGCGGCAGCGAACACAGACCCCTGGATGTAGGCAGTCAGTCAGTTATGAAGGATACGCCAGCCATGCAATGTGGGTCAGCTCAACAAGAACCGCCTAGGGTCCAGCTCAGGCCAGTCCTATAAGGCTGGGTGGAGTCGGCTCGGCCACCTCCTCTCGTTGTGCTGGAGCTTGTCTGGGTCAGAGAAGCTACCGGGGGCAGATAGATACGTGATTGGGGGGGGGGGGGAAGCCCTGCTGTCTGGTCTGGTGAATCAAATAGACACGGTCCCTGCCCTGGGGCTTATCTGAGAGACCAGGGGGAACAGAGGGAGAGACAAGGGGTGTAATTCACAAAGATGTGAGGTCCCAGGTGCACGTGCTTGGCTTGGAATCCGTCTCTGGGCCACACTGAGGCCCCATGGCTTCTCCGAGGGAGTCCAACCCCAGGACAATCTCTCTTGCTGCTTTGCCCTGCTTGTCCCATGTGAACTGGCACGGTCCCAGAAAATTAATCGCTGAAAGTGTTTCAAAAGCTGCCATTCACCAAACCGGATTCACGCTTCATTGCCTGATTTCAAGCACTTGCTGGTGCATTTCCTCAGGTTGCAAACTGAGCCGCCAGCCCTGTCCTTGGGTAATATCCAAACCCTGTTTGTTTGCTTTTAAACTGCCTAACTCATTCAGACCAATGGTCTGAATCTTAACCCAGTATTGTCACAACCTGACACAGCAGCAGGGGTTTCAAATTCGGGTCCAAATCCGCCTCTTCCAGGGTCTCCGGCAGAGGCCATCCCGGCGCGCTGCCTGAGACCCCTCCAAGCCCCCAGCAGAGGCCTCCCCCAGGTGCACTACCAGGGATCCTGAAGTGGAGATGCCGGGGATTTAACCTGGGACCTTATACATGCAAAGCACACGCTCTTACCACTTGAGCTATGCCCTCCCCCCAGTATTGTCACAACCTGACACGGCAGCAGGGGTTTCAAATTCAGGCCCAAATCTGGCTCTTCCAGGGTCTCTGGCAGAGGCCTCCCCTAGATGCGCTACCAGGGATCCTGAAGTGGAGATGCTGGGGATTAAACCTGGGACCTTACACATGCAAAGCATGCACTCTTACCACTTGAGCTATGGCCTCCCAAACTAATAGGTTAGTGTTAGGCATGGGTGGGGGTCAGGCCTGTCCACTCTAAGTTTGGTGGTCCCTTAGTGGTAGGGGTTTATGCTGTTAAAGAGAGAATAAATAGATTGGGAGTCGTCTACTTAAGAGTTGGGGAGACAATACCTGGTGCAGAAGCAGGGCATAGCAAGAGTTGGGGTTGCATGCCTCGGAGGGGTGCTTTGCAAGAGCAGGCAGGGACAGGCACGGTCCCCAGATTTCTGGCACCCGACTCCTTACTCCAGCCCACAAGGACATTTGTCCTCTTCAACCATGGCCTCATGCCTGGGTTAGAAGGGGAGAGGGTGTTATTGATGGAACTGAGACCGGCGGGTACATCCAGGCCAGGCCCCTGGTAGTTATTGTTATTTTTGACGTGTTCTTGGTTAGTGTTGTACTGGACCCGAATTGCCAAGGGCAATTACCCCCACCTGGCCTAATTTAATTGGAATAATTATTGCGGCCGTTAAAACCCAACAGTTTGTCCTTGTCTATTCCAGAAAGATGCGCCGACAATCTCACTCACTTTGTTGAATAACATGGGAACCCCAAAACATCATAACTTAAAGTACATGATGGGTTTTCAAAATCTACAGTCAGGAATGGACTAGAAAGCAAACTTTAATTTTCTGACACCTTGACACTTCCACATGAATAACTTAAAACAAACTTTTGAGTGTAAACAGAAAATGTCATGAAAGGGAAAAGACAAAAACAGTTCGTCCTCCAAAATTCAAAGTCCTATATACCTCAGCTGTTTCTCTACCAATCTGTCTGAACTGCTTCTACCACTTGCTTAAGTAATCCGCCCTACAAAATTTCAAACTGAGAGGATAAATCATCTTGATTTTATAATGAGTAGAATTATTGTGCCGGGGCTCCAGTCTGGGTCCGGCAGCGGCAGCGGTGGTGGGTCTGGCGGCAGCAGCAGCACTCTGGAGTGCTTCAGGCCACTATTAGGCCTTCTGGTTTGACCCAGAAGGCCTAGTAGCGGTCTGAAGTGCTCCAGAATGTCGCCACCTCCGGACCTGCTGCCAGACCCGCCACCGCCAGACGCGGGGCTGGAGCCCCGGCACCTCCAGGTAGGGTGATCCCTGGGGTGGGTGGGTTAAAAAAAATTATGAGGCTGGGTAGGGTGGGGGGGAGGTGCTCCCTGGTGCCCCTTTCACCCACGTAGCCTGCAGGGGGGAGGGAAACCG